>PVIJ01020574.1:0-20664 GCA_004024925.1 Scalopus aquaticus | reverse complement strand
CCACAAGCAGGGGATGTCTTTCCATTTCTTTGTGTCTTCTTCTATTTCTTTTAATAACGTTTTATAGTTTTCTTTGTATAGATCCTTTGTTTCTTTTGTTAGGTTTATTCCCAAATATTTGATTTTTTTTTGTTTCAATTGTAAAAGGGGTGGTTTTCCTGATTTCTTCTTTGGATTGATTGTTTGCATATAGGAAGGCTACTGATTTTTGTGTGTTGATTTTGTATCCTGCTACTTTACTAAATTGATTGATTATTTTGATTAGTTTTTCTGTGGAGTTTTTAGGGTTCCCTATGTATATTATCATGTCATCTGCAAATAGTGATAACTTTACTTCTTCTTTCCCTATTTTGGTTCCTCGTATTCTTTTCTCTTGTCTTATTGCTCTGGCTAGCACTTCCAATATTATATTGAAAAGCAGTGGTGACAATGGACATCCTTGGCTTGTTCCAGATTTCAGGGGAGAGGCTTTCAGCTTTTCACCGTTGAGAATGATATTGGCTGTGAGTTTGTCATATGTGGTCTTTATCATGTTGAGGTGTGTTCCTTCTATGCCTAGATTTTCGAGGACTTTCATCACAAATGGGTGTTGGACTTTGTCGAATGCTTTCTCAGCATCTGTTGATATGATCATATGGTTTTTATTTTTCTTTTTGTTGATGTGTTGGATTACATTAATTGATTTTCTGATGTTGAACCATCCTTGTGTCCCTGGAATAAATCCCACAGGGTCGAGGTGAATTATCTTTTTGATGCATTGTGAATTCTATTAGCTAAAATTTTATTGAGGATTTTTGCATCAGTGTTCATTAGAGAGCTGTAGTTTTCTTTTTTGTGTGTTGTCCATGTTCAATTTTGGTATCAGTGTGATGTTCGCTTCATAGAACGTCTTTGGTGGTATTCCTCCTTTTCAATTTTTTGAAAGAGTTTGTGTAAGATAGGCACTAGTTCATTTCTGAACATTTAGTAGAATTCATTTTGAATCCATCTGGTCCTGGGCTTTTGTTTTTGGGGAGTATTTTAATTACTGTTTCTATTTCACTGCTTGTGATTGGCCTGTTTAGGTGCTCTGTGTCTTCTTTATCTAGTTTTGGATGATTATATCGTTCTAGGAATTTTTCCATCTCTTCCAGATTGTTGAATTTGTTTCCATATAGATTTTCATAGTAATCTCTGATTATTCTTTTTTTTTTTTAAAGATTTATTTATTTATACATACA
Organism: Scalopus aquaticus; assembly: GCA_004024925.1. Lineage (NCBI taxonomy): Eukaryota > Metazoa > Chordata > Mammalia > Eulipotyphla > Talpidae > Scalopus > Scalopus aquaticus. The sequence goes on along the minus strand of PVIJ01020574.1, from coordinate 19,444 downwards.
AGCTGGGGTACAGGCCAGAGGCGTGGGGTGGCGAGAGGGTTCACCAGAGACAGAGTGGGGAGCAGAACAGGCAGATCAGAAATACACTGTTGAGGGAAGCAGCGGGCGAGGCAGGAGAGGTCTGCCACACCATGTGGGATTCTCCCGGGCTGGGCATCGAACTCATATCGCGTGCTGTGGACAGCTCCACAGCGCAGCGCTCAACCGCTGCGCCACCAGGGAGGCCCTCTCTGACTATTCTTTTGATTTCTCCTGAGTCTGTTGTAATTTCTCCTTTTTCGTTTATGATCTTATTTATTTGTGTTTTCTCCTGTTTTTTCTTTGTGGGTCTAGCTAAAGGTTTGTCTATTTTATTTTTTCGAAGAACCAACTTTTGGTTTCATTGATATTTTGTGTTGTTTTTTTGGTTTCTATCTCATTAATTTCTGCTTTGATTTTTATTATTTCCTTACTTCTATTAGTTTTGGGTTTTTTTTATTGTTCTTTTTCTAATTCTTTGAGATGAGAGATTAAGTTGTTTCTTTGAGTAGTTTCTTGATGTGGGCCTGTATTGCTATATACTTTCCTCTTATTTCTGCTTTTGCTGTGTCCCATACATTCTATAAAGTGATGTCCTCATTGTCATTCAATTCAAAGTATTTTATTTATTTATTTATTTTTATTTATGTCTTTTACATTACTGTATATTCCCCGTAGGTTTCCCACCACCAATTCACCCGTGTACCATCACCACAGTCCCCTGTGCTCCCCTCTCCCCAGTTCTGAGCCCCAATCCTCCCCCATCTCTCACTGGTTGTCGCTCTTGCATTTGGTTCCCCTATATTCCTGTTATAAGTGAGACCATTCGTTATTTTTCTTTTTCCTTTTGGCTTATTTCGCTGAGCATGATCCCTTCTAGTTCCATCCATGTGGCTGCGAATTGCATGTGTTTATCTTTTTTGAATGCTGAATAGTATTCCATTGTGTATATGTACCACATCTTCTTGATCCACTCATCTATTTTTGGGCATCTGGATTGTTTCCATACCTTCGCTATTGTAAATAGTGCTGCAGAAAACATACTGGTGCATGTATCCCTTTGAATTGGTGCTTTTGTGTCCTTTGGGTATATTCCCAAAAGTGGTATTGCTGGGTCATATGGTAGCTCCACGTTTATTAGTTTGAGGAAATGCCATATGACTTTCCATGGTGGTTGGACCAGTTTGCATTCCCACCAGCAGTGTAGAAGAGCTCCTTTTTCTCCACATCCTCACCAGCATTTGTTGTTGCCTGTTTTTTTTAATGTGGGCCATTCTCTCTGGCGTGAGGTGGTATCTCATTGTGGTTTTGATTTGCCTTTCCCTGATTATACATGATGTTGAACATTTTTTCATATAGCTGTTGGCAATTTACTTTTCTTCTTTGGAGAAGTGTCTTTTTAGCTCTTCTGCCCATTTTTTGACTGGATTGTTGACTTTGTTTTTGTTGAGTTTGTGAGCTCCTTGTAGATTTTAGTTATCAGTCCTTTATCCGTTGTATTGTGTGCAAAGATCTTCTCCCAATTAGTAGAGTGTCTGTTTGTTTTGATTATTGTCTCTTTTGCTGTACAGAAGCTTTTTAGTGTGATGTAGTCCCAGCTGTTTATCTTTTCCTTGACTTCCTTCGCTTTTTGGGATGTGTCTTTAAAGATTTTGCTGAGATGTATGTCGTATAGAGTTTTGCCTATATTTTCTTCTGTAACTTTTTGGTTTCAGGTCTTACATCTAGGTCTTTTATCCATTTTGAGTTGGTTTTTGTGCATGGTGTGAGGTAGTAGTCTAGCTTCATTCTTTTGCTTGTAGCAGTCCAGTTTTCCCAGCACCATTTCTTGAACAAGCTTGTTCCATTGCATATCCTTAGTCAAAGATTAGTTGTCCATAGGTATGTGGATTTATTTCTGGGTTTTCTATTTGATTCCATTGGTCTGTGCTTCTGTTTTGATTCCAGTACCATGCTGTTTTATTTATTATGGCTTTGTAGTATAGTTTGAAATCTGGGAGTGTAATCCCTCCATTTTCTTTCTTTTTAGTCAGGAGGGCTTTGGCTATTTGAGGTTTTTTGTGGTTCCATATGAATTTCATCAATATTTTTTCTGTTTCTTTGAAGAATGTCATTGAGATTTTTATCGGAATAGCATTGCAATTCAAAGTATTTTTTAATTTCTTCTTTGATCTCCTCATTAACCCAGTGGTTTTCCAGTAGTGTGGATTTCAATCTCCATGCAGCGGGTAGGTTCCTTGTTTTCTTTTCATAATTTATTTCTAGTTTAATGTCTTTATGATTAGAGAAGATAGCCTGGATGATTTTGATCTTGATGAATCTGTTGATGTTTGTCTTATGGCCCAATATGTGATCGATTCTGGAGAATGATCCGTGTGCACTTGAAAAAAATGTGTACTCGGATTTTTTTGGGTGCAGCGTCCTGTAGATGTCTGTTAAGTCCATGAGGTCTAGGTCTTTGTTTAGGACTCTAATGTCCTTGTTTATTTTTTGTTTTGTTGATCTGTCCATTGGTGACAGGGCAGTGTTGAAGTCTCCTACTATGTATGTATTCTCTCTAATGTTTGTTTTCAGAGCTGATAATAATTGTCTTATGTATTTTGGTGCTCCTTCATTTGGTGCATATATGTTTATGACTGTTATATCTTCCTGATGCATTGTCTCCTTAGTCATTATGTAGTGTCCATCTATGTCTCTTTTTACCTTTTTTAGTTTGAAGTCTATTTCATCTGATATAAGTATTGTTGTTTCTGCCTTCTTTTTTGGTCCATTTGCTTGTAGGATTGTTTTCCAACCTTTTATTTTCAGTCTATGCTTATCTTTTGTAGTTAAATGTGTTTCCTAGAGGCAGCAGAAAGTTGGATTTTGTTTTTTAATCCAGCCTAGTACTCTGTGTCTTTTTATTGATGAGTTTAGGCCATTTACATTTAGCGTTAATATTGACATGTTGGAGTCTGTTTTTGCCATTTTGTTTATCTTTTCTGTGATTGTATTCTTTGCTTTATTCTGATCTTCTTAGTCATTCTTCTTTGGGAATTTAGGACTTTAGGACTTCCTGGAGTATTTTTTGGAGTGGGGGTTTAGTAGTAATGAATTTCTGGAGATTCTGTTTGTCCGAGAAGGTCCTTATTTTTTCTTCGTAAGGAAGGAGAGCTTTGCGGGATAAAGTATTCTTGGTTGGCATTTGTTAATTTGGAGTTTTTTGATTATGTCAGTCCATTGTCTTCTTGCCCGTAGTGTTTCTTCGGAGAAGTCTGATGTCAGCCTGATTGGTTTTCCTGTATAGGTTAGCTGTTTCTTCCCTCTTGTTAGCTTCATTATTTTTTCTTTGTCTTTCATTCTCGAGAGCTTAACTATTATATGTCTTGCTGTGGATTGCCTTTCATTATGACAGTATGATGTTCTTCGAGCTTCTTGTTCTTCAAGCTTCTATTTTCACATCTTTCCTTGTGTTTGGGAAGTTCTCCTTGATTATCTGCTTGAACAGTTCCTTGGTTCCTTCATCCTTCTCCTCACCTTCAGGGATTCCTATGACTCTTGTATTTCCTTTTCTCATAGTGTCAGAGAGTTCTTGAAATCTTTCCTCATTCCTTTTCCCTTGTGCTTCTTTTTCCTTCTCTTCATTTGTTCTTTTTATGTCTTTATCTTTGAGAGTACTGATTTGGTCTTCCATTTCGTTGATTCTGATTTTGTTGCTTTTCTTTGAAATCCTTTAATGTCATGCATTTCCTTCATTTCTTTCTTTCGGGACTCAATTTCCTTCTTCAATTCCCTAATCATATTTCTCATCTCCCTCTTTTCTTTTTCGTCTTCTTCATGTTTTTTAATCATGACACTTAAATTCCCTGTCTGGTAGGTGTTGTAGTTCTTCCGTGTCATCATTGTTGGGTTCAGGTAACTGATTTTCTTTTTGTGGTGTGATCTTCCCTGAGGGTTTATTTGATTAATTGTATTTTTCCCTCTCCCTGTTGTTTGTTTTTTGATTTGTTCTAGGCATTGGGCTACTGTGTCACTGGTATTGGAAGGCATCTCTTTGGTGTACACCTACTGGATGTCAGGAACTGGATGGCCAGTTCTAGCCTGGCACTGTTATGTTGGACTTATAATGCAGAAAATTCCCTCCCTTGTCTCAGCTCCCAGAGGGGAGAGAAGGGGCTTCAGAAGATGGAGCTGGCAGGGTGGTGAGTACTCCCTGTTTCCGGGGTTACTCTCACTGGTGGGGTCCCTTGTATCTGTTCCTTTCCTCAGTGGTTCGTGGGGACAACCATCCTCCAGGAACGCACTTTACCCCTCACCTTATAGCGCAGAGACTTCCCCTCTCTTGTCTCAGTTCCCTGAGGGGCGGGAGGGGGCTTCAGAACATGGTGTGGGGAACCAGGGCGTACTCTCCCTGTTTCTGGGGTTGCCTCACTGGCAGGGTCCCCCATATCTGTTCTTTCCCTGAGTGGCGTGTGGGGAATAACCGATGGCCAGGCACGAATTTCCCCCTCACCTTATAGTGCAGAAACTTCCCTCCTTTGTCTCAGCTCCCAGAGGGGAGGGCAGGGGCTTCAGAAGATGGCTTAGGGGGCCAGGGCAAATTTCCCCTGTTTCCAGGGTTACTCTTGCTGGTGGGGGTCCCCTTTATCTGTTCCTTTCCTCAGTGGCTCTCAGGGACAACTGCAGGCTAGGAACGCACTTTCCCCCTCACCTTATAGTGCAGAGACTTCCCTTTCTCATCTCAGGTCGGAGAGGGGAGAACCTGGATTTGCATATTTTAGTTTACTGTATCTTGCCTAGCTTATTCTTTTAAATATTCTGTAATATCTCATATTCCTGATGTATATGTAAACTACTATTTGTAAATGTTTAGATTGTTTCCATATTTCTATTATAAATAATATATTGGTGAGCATCCTCTAATATTGTGTAATTCCCCATTACATGAAAACCTGACCCTTATCTCTTCCCAGAATCTTTCACACTCTTGCACAGCCACAGGAGCCCAGCTCCCATAGGTTCGGTGGGGAACCCAGAGCAGACCGAAGATATGCTTCTCCCTGCTGGAGCCTGTGATCTATGAGGAAAGTAAGACCCAAAGAACAAGAGACCTCTCTGTAGCAATAAGACCTCTTGGGGTGAGAAATCAGGACAGACAACATAATTTGTGGAGTCATAAGATATGGAAGCTTTGTGTGTATGGGAACAGAATCTCCCCAGATGATATCAAATATATGTGTGTGTATGTGTATGTGTGTGTGTGTATATATGTGTGTGTGTGTGTGTATATATGTGTGTGTGTGTATATATGTGTATATGTGTATATATATGTGTATACAAACACACAACACACATATGTTTCCATAATTGCTTTATGTGTTTTAAAATTTTAGTCTTTTCAGCATGATGTAAACATGGTATAAACAGTGACTTGGTCTTGCCTGGTAAACAGAGGTAGCCTCTGGGTGTTGTACTCCACTTGACTGGATTGGAGGAGGTGGGAAGCTGGGGGCCCCTCTCCTGCCTTCAGCATGCTTGCCCTGGGCCTCTTTTCTGGTGGCCAGTTCCTCAGATTCCTCCTGACATTTATTTCTCAAGGTTTTGGAAATACATTGGGCCAAGGTCTCAGCTGGTTAAGACTTCAAGGTCCATTCCCCAAGGAGCCGATCATGGGATGGTGCTGAGAGCAAACACTGGAAAGCTGAGTGAATGCCTTGCTAGCGAGTGAGTTCTGAGAGTGGACGGGAGCCTTTCAGGCCCCTCCTGGCAGAACTCGGGAAGCAAAGTGAGACCACATCAGGTGAGGGGTGCAGCTTTGCTCACCTCTTTTTGGTTGACGTTGGTAACCAGATGTGGAAGTGAAGATACTGCTCGTGTTGGCTGTCCCAACACAGGAGCACGACTCTCTGAAGGGGGCTATTTGGGAAATCCTATTCTTGGTCCCCTCATGAGTAAGTGAGGTTAAAAAAAAAAGGTGTTATTTTCCTTTTTAGACAATCTGGTCTCCAGCCAGGGTGGAAAAGTGGAGACCAGGAGGGTGAAATGCCCCATCTCTCTGACTCCAAAAGGAGAGGCTGTCAGTTGTCTGGGTCCCAGATGAAGGTGCTGATTTCCTCTAGGGCGCAGAGGATGAAGCAGCAGGACCTCCTTTCTCCTTCTTTACACTCTCCCTTCCTACTTTCTTTCATGCCCTCTTTCCAGATATCTAGGAAATATGAAACTTATGTTCCAGATACTTGCACTTGAGTATGATTTGATTTGATTCTGTTTTGCTTTTTTTAAGTTGAAAGAATGATAGTGTTGGCCCTGGTATTTATGTATTGGTAAGAGATGCGAAAAGTTCTCTGGTCTAAGAACAATTTGTGATAAGCTTCCACACACCAAATACCTAGACTCGGAGAGAGTCCTTTTGCCTTCAAACTCGTCTCACCCATGACTCCATTATTTCCTTCCTTTTCCCCCTTCCTTCTGTCTCCAACACTTTTTTGCATGTGTGTCTGAATACAATAAAAGTTGCTTTCAGCTTTTTTAATTTCCAATTATTCAACAACTTTCAAGTAGAGAAAAATTTGGGTCTTTTAATTTCATTTTTGGCTTTTTTTTTTTTTTTTCATGTGTGTGTGTCTCTCTGTTTGCTAAACAGTAATTGCGGATCTTCCTGGCCACCTTTAATACTCCCAGCTAATTATCCTGAAATAAATCTCTTTCAAGCCTGCATGCCAGCAGTTCTGGGATCCAAGCAGCTCTTTCAGCTCCCGGCTGCCTGTCACTCAAATGGGCCTCAGCTGCAACTCCGAATGATGAGTATTAACCTCCCGCTGGGAAGATTCGCCCAATCTCCCCACTTCCAACAGCAGCTCCCAGGGCTGCACCATGCTCCTACCTGTTAGTCTAAGCTGGGATTTTCTTTTGCTAATGCTATGATTTTGAAAGTGGAAGAGGATTCCTGGGAGAAAGACACTCAGTTAACCGCCTTCTAATTGCCATTCAAGAAGGAAAAGGGAGAGGAAGTGGGTGGCTGTCCCGGAATGGTGGTGGGACTGTGGAGTGGCCTGTGGTCTTGCCGAGAAGCACAATGGTGGTTGGGGAGCATGCGAGAGTGTCTTCCGGCTCCAGGATCTGCACCTGGACTCCTGCCTGAGGCTGGCTGGAGGCTGGTGTCCGAGGATGGGCCTGGCTTGGAACCTATTGTCTTCTCTGATGTCCTCCCTCCTCCTCAAATGCCCCTCAGTGATGTGCTTTTGATCTTTTGCTAGGTTCTCCTTTTCTTACCAACTTCTAGTGTTCCTTTTCTAGATTTTCTCTAGCCTTCTTCAGCAAGATTCAGTTTCTTACTAATCCATAGCCTGTTTATTTGTTTAGAATTTTGTAGCTAGTCCCATTTGCATCTTCTGGGTGAGGTACTCTTCTCTCTCTTGTTTCCCTTCTGATTCCATATGTTTCTCAACTTCCACACTAGAGCCTTGGTGAGATAAAGAGATGGGTACTCAGACAGGCCCCAGAGAATAGTGGGTAGTAGCACAGGCTTTGAAGTGACAGTACCCAAACTCTGGCAAGGAGTGATGGTCTAGTTAATGGACAAATGGATGAATAGACGATCCCCATCCCCATCCTTACCCCACGCCCCCATCCTCATCCCCACCCACTAGGTTGTCCTTAAATATCAGACCACTTTCTTCCTGGACTGACTGATCTGAAGTCTGTTCATTTTACGCTGTGGAAAATGAATTGTTTTCCAACTGCTTCCCTTTGGGAAGACTTCTGCTTCCCAGGTACTGACAGACATGGTCATGTGATTTACTTTGGTCAGTAGTGTTATCTAAAGCCCCTGTGTTTCCCTACTTCTAGGGGGAAATTGTGAGAACCTAGCGTTCTCTTTTCCTTCTGTCACCCTTGCTGGCAAAGTTCCAGATAGTGGCTGCTCTGTGAACTTGGATCTTGAAGTGAGAACCCCTGCTTCATCTGCCATGTACATAAGGTGTGAAAAAGAAATAAACCTTTGTAATTTTATGCCACTGAAGTATTGTTTTTTTAAATGACCACAGCATAATCTAACTTACAGATATTCAAATATCCTCATATCTATGTGTGGTTTTTTTTCTGCAACTTTTAAATGTATAATTTTTACCTGCCTCTGAATTAGAATCTTTTTCTAGCTAGTGGATCCCTTGTTCTTTTCAGAGTTGGAAGCCAGATATCGGAAATCTACATCCTGGTCAAAGAGAAAGAGAAACATTTTAGTTTAGAGGTTTGAACTAGACAGGAAAGTCATGTATCTTCACTTGATCCTAACAAATTATGTGAACAGCAAGTAACTCTTCTGTCTGTATATTTTGTATTACGGTTTCAAAGCAAGCCTGGGGCAATATATATGGGGCAATAGAGATTGTGCATTGAGCAACAAAGGGGAAGGTCATGCTGCCCCTGAGGGTCAAAGACCACAATGTGAATGGCTTTGCAAATCCTTTGGTGGCCTCCTCTAACAGGATCTGCTAAAAGAAGTTTTCAGGAGTCATGGAGTACCTCTGCATTTTACCATCGTTCTAAAGGATGCCCTGGATATTGCTGGGGTCCTCCAGGAATCTGTAAGAGAAGGGCCCTCATCATGTTGCATCTTTGGCTCAAATGAAGCAAAATGTGAGTCCCTGATACATCCAGGCTTCCTGTCATTGTCACCTGCCCCTTAGCCTCAGCTTCATGCAGGCCCCTTTGGGCTTGTGCTGCATTATGTTTTAGAGGATATGTTTTCCGAATTTCCCTTTTTGGATATGATTCTGGGCCTGTCCAATAAAGGGGATTCAGTAGATTTCACCCAGCATCCATGCCCTCTGGATTCTTAGTCTCTTTTCAGTTCCTGCCCTGGATTACTTTCATCTGCCAACCCCTTGCTCTTGATTGGCCAGGGATCTTACCTAAAACACAGTGGTGTTTGTTTTAATCCCAGTGAGCACAGGTTAAAGAGTGAAATGTGAAATCACAGCATTCCAGCTTCAGACTCCAGTGTGTGGAATAGAATTAATATTATTAACTGCCAGAGGAATCCTTTGCTGCTCAGTATATCTGCCTCCATAAATCACCCTCTTACTGGCTACCATGACAGTTATGCAAGTGACCTTTGAATTTCACAATTAAAAAAGAAATTTATGACATTGTTATCCACTCTGTCCATAGAACTGCATCAGATTGTGAAATTAAAGAATAAGTGAAAAACAATCATCAATGAAAAGAAAATTGTTGGTTTGAACAGAAGATGTTATGTTGTGATAGGAAGAGTTCCAACCCTAGCCATGCCACTGTCTGTGTGACCTTATAAAGATCATTTAACTTCTCTGGACCTCAGTTTTTCTATCTGTAATATGGTAAAAGAATCCTTTTAAGTTCCAGCTTTTTACAAGTCTGGAATGTAGTGTTTACAAATATTACAAATACTAACTTTAAAAATGTTTTTACTGGTGTGGGCATTTTTTAGGCCTGGGAATTATTGTTACTGCTTTTGAAAACCTCTTTGGTGGGTTAAGTTTTATCCACTAAGATGATGTTTTCAATTTCTTTAAGGAGAAAACAAACTTTTAAATGTTCATTCTAGCAATTTTGTGAAATCAGTGAGGAAAGTTATCTCCATTTCAAATTGAGAACTCTTAAGATTATTTATGTATTTTATTATATATTTTTTAAAGATTTATTGATTAATGCATACAAGCTGGGGTACAGGCCAGAGGGGTGGGGCGGCGAGAGGGTTTACCAGAGACAGAGTGGGGAGCAGAACAGGCAGATCGATGGCAATACACTGCTGAGGGGAGCAGCGGGCTAGGCAGGAGAGGTCTGCCGTGCCATGTGGGAATCTCCCGGGCCAGGTGTCAAACTCTTGTCGCCGCTGCCGACAGCACCACAGAGCAGTGCTTAACTGCTGTGCCACCAGGGAGGCTCATATTTATGTATTTTATTAAAAATTACATATATCATTCAGTGTCAGAAGTGGGATCCAGAACCCAGAAATCCACTCTCATAACTTACATTAGACAAGAGAAAGTTGTCTCTCCTGTGGTATTGCTAGATTGGGAAGTACAAGTACTGAAACATACTCTAGAGGAAGATCTACTTAAATGGATTAGGGGAAACAAAACGTTGAATAGGGCCAATGCTAGTTCCTATTTCCATCATTCAGAGTATAAAATGTCATAATTCATATGACAATAAGAATACTTGAGAGTTGTTACAATAGTAAAAAAAAATTGCCATAGATTAAATGTGGATCCCACCCAATAAAGCTTAAAAAAAAAAAAGAAAAGAAAAACAACTCTCAAAGAATCAAACTGTTTCTAACTTATGTCAAAGAAAACAAAGCTTTAAATATTTACAGGCCTATAAAATATCCATACCCAATAAGGTAAAATTCCAATGTCTAATCATCTAATTAAAAAAAAAAAATTGTAAGACCTGAAAAGAAACAGGAAAACATGAGCCATAATGAAGAGAAAAGTTTGTTAATGGAAACTAAAAGATTACATAGAGTTTTTCAGCAAGGACACTAAAACAATTTTAACTTTAATAAACTAGCATAATGACTGAACTTGTTAAGTAGAAATATGGAAAATATATAAACTACAATGTTTGAGATAAAAATACACTGAATGAAATGGACATCAGATCAGACATTGTAGATGAAAATATCAGTGAACCTGAGGACACAGCAGTAGAAACTGTTCAAAATTAAGATAAAGGAAAACAGACTGGAAAAATCATATTCACAATAGAATACCAGTGAACTGTGAGACAACTTTACATGGTCTAAAACGTGTAGTTGGTGACCTTAAAGGGGAGGGGAGCGAAATAGGACAGAAAAAAAGATTTGAAGAAACTATGGTTACAAATTTCCATTAAAAATGAAAAACTTAGTGATAAATGGAAGTACATAGTTGTAAGATGCTTTTATGTGAAGTAGTATAATATCACTCATAGGTAGATAGCAAAATTTAAAGGTGAATAAGGCAAAACATAAAGAAACTACTAAAATAATGTAACAGGTAGAGATAGCCAATAATCCAGAAAATAAGTAAAATGGAATCATAAAAAATATTCAATTAATCCAAAAGAAGTCTAGGAAAAAGTAAAAAGGGAACAAATGGGACAAATAGAAAATAATAACCAGTTATAGATTAAAATTCAAACATATCTTTAATCACAGTAAATGGAAAGTGTCCAAAACACCATTCAAAAGGCAGAAAAATTACAAACTAATGACCTTGAGAAATTAAAAAAAAAGAGAGACAAATGAAACCCCAAGAAGGAAGAGAATATTCAACTTCACAGTAGAAATCAATTTAAAATTTAACAGAAACTGGCCTCCCTGGTGGCGCAGCGGTTAAGCGCTGCGCTGTGGAGCTGTGGGCAGCGGCGACGAGAGTTTGATACCTGGCCTGAGAGATTCCCACATGGTGTGGCAGACCTTTTCTGCCTCGCCCCACTGCTCCCCTCACCAGTGTATTTCTGATCTGCCTGTTCTGCTTCCCACTCTGTCTCTGGTGAACCCTCTCGCTGCCCCACGCCTCTGGCCTGTACCCCAGCTTGTATGTATAAATAAATAAATCTTTAAGAAACCAACCAACCAAACAAAAAAAATCAGCAAGTCTCAGACTTTAAAAATAAAATAAAATAAAATATAACAGAAACACAATAAAGGTAAATCAAGGAAACTAAAAGGTGATTCTTTGAGAAGATCACTGAAAATGTAAGTCTTTAGTAATATTGATCAGGAAAAAAAGAGTGAAAACACAAATGACCAGTGTCTGGAATGAGAGAGGTAATATTACTAAAAACTACAGATCTTTAAAGAATAATAAAGGAAAACTTTATGCTGATATCGCCTGTTACTTATAGTAAATGGACAGATTCCTTGAAAGAGATAAACTGCCAAAGCTCATTCAAGAGGAAGTAGGCAACCTTAACTACCCTATGTAAAATAAATTGGATTTAAAAAAAAAATTGGATTTATAGTTTAAAACCTTCCCACAAAGGGGCCTCCCTGGTGGCGCAGCGGTTAAGTGCTGTGCTGTGGAGCTGTCAGCAGCAGCGATGCGAGTTCAACGCCCAGCCAGGGAGAATCCCACATGGAGCAGCAGACCTCTCCTGCCTTGCCCGCTGCTCCCCTCAGCAGTGAGCCTCTGATCTGCCTGTTCTGCTCCCCACTCTGTCTCTGGTGAAGCCTCTCACCACTCCACACCTCTGGCCTGTACCCCAGCTGTATGTATAAATAAATAAATCTTTAAAAAAAAAAAACCAAAACCTTCCCACAAAGAAAACTTCCAGGGCCAGGGGAATTTATGAAGAAATTCTCTGAAACTTTTAAGAAAGAAAAATAATAAGAATTCTACACAATCATTCCAAGAAAATTGAAGAGGAGAAAATATTTTCAGCAAAATCTATGTGACAAGATGACAGTGATACCATAATCAGACAGACTTTACAAGAAATAAAAACTACAGACTGCTATTCCTTGTGATCATAGATGGAAATTTTTTATACAAGCTTCAACAATCAAATCCAAACATACATAAAGATAAATATATCACAACTTAGTGCTGTTTACCTCAGGAATGCAATGTTGCTGTAGCATTTGAAACTCAAACAATTGAATTCACCCACTTAGCAATTTAAATTTAAAAATACAAAAATACAATGATCATCTCAATCAATGCAAAACAAAATAAAACAAGTTCAAACTTTTTTGATAAAATTCAACTCTTTTCCTGATATAAGTACCCAGTAAACCAAGAATAGAAGTAAACTTCCTAATGATAGTAGACTTCTTTGAAGAACCTGCAGTTAACATCATATTTAAAGTTAACAGACTGACTGCTTTTCTTCTAAACTCGAGAACAAGAAAAGGATATTCATCCTCTTATTCTAGATTTTACTGGAGGGCTTAGGCAGTACAATATGGCAAGGAAAAGAAAAAAAAAATGACCTCCAGATAGAAAGGAAGAAGTAAAACTATATTTGTGTATGGCATTATTGTATGTAGATAACACCATGAAATCTATAAAAACTCTTCTAGAACTACTAAGTGAATTTAACAGATTTGCAGGATGAAATATGAATATACACAATTCCATTTCTATATGTTGTCAACAATCAGAAATTGAAATTAAAAATAACATTTACAATAACGTAAAAATATGAAATATTTTGAACAACTATGATAAAAATTGTGCAAGACCCATCCTCTAAGATACAAAGAATGCTAAGAGAAATTAAGGTGTATACAAATAGAGTCATATAAGGTGCTCATGAATCAGGAAATCTAAGATGGTTAGATTTCCAAATGATCTGTAAATCCAAGCTTTTTTTTTTTTTTGTAGGAAACAGCCAGTATATTAATGGACCCTTAATTTCTTATAGAAATGCAAAGGACTTGAACTACCCAAAACAATGTCGAGAAAGAACAGTATTGGAGGGTTTATTTTAAAGGTACAGTAAGTAAGACAATTTGGCACGCAGACGAAGTTAGGTCAATGGAAGAGAATTGAGAAACTGACATGCATACAGCTCAACTAATTTCCGACAAAGGGCCAAAGACAATGCAGTGGTAAGACAACATTATTTTCAACAAATGGTGCTGGAACAATTGTATATCCATATTTAGAAAAGCCAGAAAAGCAATAAGAACGTCAACCCACACATCATACCATATATAAAAACTCAAAATGGATCATAGCCATAAATATTAATCCTAAAAAGAAAATCTAGAAGGAAGAAGAGCATATTTGGACCTAGTGTTAGGTAAAGATTTCTTAGATAATCTGACATCAACAGCATGATTGATATGAGCCCAACTGGTAAAAAAGCTGAACTTCCTTGAAGGAGGTATGTTGGTGGAATCTCTGATTCCATATTTTTTCTCTCAACACATTTTCATTTTACTTCTAGTTTTTTTTTCCTCCTCATTTCTCTTTCTTCTGTTTCACTTCTATCTAGATTTTTTCCCATCATAACTAGGTGTCCTTATAGTTTTTCCACCTCCTTCCTTACTATCTCCATGTTTCATCTTATGTCCCTTGCATTTTTCTTTCTCTTTGTCTTTATTTAAGAAGGTCTGGGAAGACAGGGAAAAGTCTTTTCTCATTACCCTGAGCTTAGCCTGTGGCAACTGGTTATATTAACACCTAAATATAAATTTAAAATGATATGCTTTCCTCTTCATTTGAATGTTTTTGTCATTATGAAGTGTCCTACTTTATCTTAGTAGGTGATATTTGTCTTGAAGTCTTTCATATGATGTTAATTTAACTATGCCAGCTTTATTTTGGTTAGTATTTGTATTGGTTTTCTTTTTCCATCTTTTCAAACTTTTTGTATGATTATATTCAGTGAGAATGATTTGTAGGCAGCATATATTTTTGGGTCTTGAATTTTTTTCCTGTCACCATTTTTCTCTTTTAATTAGAGAATTTTGTCCATTTACCTTTTAATGTATGTTTGGATATATAGGTCCACCCCCCTGCCCCCCTCCCCCCACACCAGCTATTGGAAAGTAGGAATTAGTTATGATTTGGTAAGGTTTTTTTTGGGTCTAGAATACTCAAAACACTTTTTATATAGATAGTAATAGTATTTCAGACACCTCCCCCCCCATAACCTGTCAACTAGGAACATTTCATTTTTGGAAAATGAGGTAAACCTGTGTTGGAGTTTAAATTTACACACTTACTATTTGTTTTATAATGTCTTAACTATAGTATTCCATGTTCTCTCCTGCCTCTTGGATTTATTTTTAATTTATTATCTACTTTTCTATCTCTATTGGCATATTAGTTATATTTTTGTCATCATTTTTGGTGATAATTATAGCAAGTACTCAAAAAATTTACATACATGTCCTTGACATAACAATTATAAAATAAGAACTTTCATTATTTACTGGTTAAAGCAAAGAACCTGGAGTACTCTTTGTAATCTATGTATATTTTTTCCTTCCAACTTACATGTTACTGAGATCATAAACTTTAATTTTATATATTTTGAATCTTAAAATATTATTTTATGTAGTAATCATTCTTTTAGCTCACCCACTTTTAACCTTTCTTTTGCTCTTTATGTCTTCTTACATTTTTAAACTCCCATTTGGGATCATTTTCCTACTGTGTGTTTAGACATTGCCTTTCTTTTAAGACTATTGAAATATTCTCTTAGTTCTTGTGTGAAAAATATCTTGATTTCACTGACATTTTTCAAGGGTATTTTGGCTAGGTATCTGATTTAAGAATGCCATTTATTTTCTCATCACTTTTAAGATAGTGCTGTTATTGTCAGACTTGTGCTACTTCTGGGGGAAGTCAGATGTGAATTCTATTGTTGCTTCCATAATTTTTTCTGTTTTAACTCAAAGAGCATCCCTTTCTTTAATCATCTATTTTGTGTGTGTGTGTGTGTGTGTGATGATTGGGTAAGACTAATTTTTTAATTTGGTATTTATTCTCCTTGGTTATTCAGGGAAATTTCTTCTTGAATTTATGCTTTTTGTGTTTCAGAAATTTTGGAAAATAGTCTTAAATATTGATTTTCTTCCATTCTTACTCTTTTATAATAACAGTTACATTATTTAAACCTTTTCTTCCTGTGCAAGGAGTCTTGATTTATTGTATGCTCTGTTCTTTATTTTCTGTTATTTTATCTTTCAGTGCTTTGTTTTCTTCTGACTTATTTTCTAGTTCACCAGTTAACTTTTCAGTTATATTTAACCTGTTATTAAAAACTTTCAGCGATTTAAATTTTTCAGTTGTGTTTTTGAGTTTCAACACTGTAGTTTTAAAACATATTTATTTCCTTAATTTAAAAATAGTTTATTGATTATAAGCATTTTTCATCTTGGCTTCAAATTCTTAAAATCTGAATCTAAACATTATTATCTCGGTCTGACTGTGTGCCTAGTCATTTTTGTTGAGTGCCAGGATACTTATGGAAAAAAAAAATTACAGATAATTTGAGGTTTAGCATAAGGGTGTTTTACCTTAGAAAGGATTTAATTTACTTCTAATTGCAATCTAGGAACCTTTAGAAATACTAAAGTACCTTACTCTAACCAGGAATAGACAGTTCAAATTCTGCTTTCAGTCCCTGTTGAGACTACTCTAGTTTTGACTCAGTCTTTTAGGATAAGGTTATATCTCTTACATATCAACCCAAAGCTTAGGGTTTTACTAGTCCTTCTGTCTTTTTTTTTTTTTTTTTTAAGAGAGTAAAGAAAAGTTCATTTGAAGGAAGAAAGTAAGGACTCCCAGGTACGCTGTACTTGGGAGGGGCAAGGAAGCCCTAGCCCTCTGTCTTAGTGGGTCCTGAACATGAGTTTTTCCCCCTTTCTGCAATACTATCTATTAAAGTTTCATTAAATTTTATACCTCTCACCCACCTCTACTAGAATTAGAATTGACTGAGACCCTAGAGTCTGGGGAAAAGTAGCCTCAAATGTCAGAATGACTTCTTTGTATCCCTTCTCTGTATCCCTGTTGGCTTCTTTGTATCCCTCATCAAGGTTCTGTAATTCTTCCATGTGTTGTAACATCTCCAGTGCCAAATATTTTTTTATATATAGCCCAGATTTTCTGTTTTTTCTTTTTTTTCCTCTGCATGAAGTTTTGTCCAAGTTTCCTAGATACTGCTACTATGTTGCTGAGTAATCCTGGAAAAATCATTTTCCCTCTCTGGACCTCAGCTTTTACATCTCTCTCATAAAAGGATTAGATTGAAAGACCTCCCCAAATCCATCTTTCAGCCAGTGGTAGCAGTATCCTTCATCTGTAGACTGTATGCATCAGACATGTAGGTTAGACTGTCAAGTTTTATAGAAAAAGCTTTCTTCCTGTGTGCTACTGTCATCCTGCCACACCTGCTTAAAGTAACTCGTAAAGCTTTGGAATGATGGCGATGAGCACGTTTGTTACTTTTGGGAGATTGAAAACGTATACTACAATCCTAGAATACAGCTAGCTTGCAATAAACGCCCTACTAGCCCTATTGGTGTGAAATGTAGGCAGGGATGTTTCATTTTCGTCTCAATCCAGGAATAGGAAGGATTCCCCGGGGCTATTTATCACAGCCAGGAGGGAGATAAATAAAGAACAGGGATGTTGTTAATTTACTCAAACTCTGAACTCAAAGTCCCTTTGATGGAGAAGGGGCACTGGAGGGCCCTGATGTAAGATTTCTAGCGAACCATCTGGAGGCTCCGCCACTCATTTTACTCTATGTGGGTACACGTTCGAGCTTGTGTGCTTGTACACAAGCATGTGTATGTGTGCTTATGTGCACATGTGCATGCACACACACACAACCCCAAACATATGCACCTAATGATGACCACATTATATCTGATGGAATTTACAGTAAGAATTTCAGCACCATCATTTTCATTCCAAAGGGCTAATTTAGTTACATTTTTGCCTCTTTTCCCTCTAATTTTAAAGTGTTTAAAACATCATTCTGTGGAAATCCAGCTCTGAGAAAAAAATTCTTGGAGTACTGTATTAGCTCCTGTGGGTATAGAGCAGACTCTGGGATCAGATTACCTGGGTTCAAATCCTGGCTCTTCCATATATTAGCAATTAAGTCTGGGTTGAATTGTTAAATTTCATTTTGCCTTGGTCTCCTCATTTATGAAAGGCAGATAATGAATAATACCTGTCTCATAGGCTATTGTGAGGATTAAGTGAGTTAATCCTTGTGAAGTATATGGGAGCGTGAGCTGTGACTGGGGTACTGATGCGTTACCCTTCTGTTATGCTGATTGCCTTATGGTTTGGAATCACATTTAACTACAAAAAGCAAGGCCCTTCCTGTTACCTTAAGCTCTGTGACCTTGGGCACATTATATAAAGTCTCTGAATCTCTATTCACTCATCTGTAAAATGGGACTATTAATACTTACCTTACACATCCCTATAAGGACTGACATAGACAATGATTGCTAAGTGTGGACCATGAGATCTAGACCATGGTGAGTACTCAGTAATTATCCTTACTGAGGTCAGGATTATTGTCCCCATCTTATAGATTCAGGAACTGAGGCTTAGACACATTAGGTTAACTTGTTCAAAGTCACATTGTTAGTAAATGGTGGATATGATATTTAGCCCAGACCTCCTTTTATGGCCTGATTTCACCCATTGTTTTTGACAGTGGAGTGTGTAGAGCTGGCCACCCCATTCTCTTCCCTCGGCCTTTGTGACTATGAAGGAGCACATCCACTGCTCACCTATTAAAGTTCCTGGTTCCCCTTCAACACCTAGGAATTGAGGTAGGAGAAAGCCCACCCTACCTCCCCTTTTAGCCCCATCTCTTACCCTGAGATAAGGCACACATGAAATTGCTATGGAGAGCAACTGCTGAAAAACGGTCTCCAAGGAAAGCACGTCCTTATATGTTGCCTTTCATGGCAAAATTTCAGATGTGATTCAGTGAAGGCTTTGAGAATAGATTACTCCGGGATTTCTCAGGTGGACCCTATCTGGCATCACAAGTGTTCTAAGCGAGAGGCAGGGAGAGAGTTGATACATATATGGAGAAGGCCATGTGATCGCAGAAGCAGACGCTGGAGTGATGTGGCACAAGGCGCAGGTTGCCCTCCGTCACCAGAAATCAAGAGAAGTGAAAACCAGATTCTCTCCTAATCCACCAGAAGAGATTTTTGTTCTGGTGTTATTAGTTTTGAACTCTGGCCTCTAGAACTCTAAGAGAAGAAATTTCTGTTTCTTTAAGCCACCCCATTTCTGGTAATACGTTAGGGCAGCTGTAGGAAGCTAACTCTGGAGGTTGTCTGTGGCAACCCTGGGCCCTTGTCAGTGGCACCTTATGTCACAGCAAACCCAATGCAACTCCGCTTGCCTACTCACTGACCCCCACTGCAGGGCCAGCAAGCAGATTTCACTACGTCACCACACCCTTGTCTTTCCTTCCACTTGAGTGTAGGGAGCAGACCTGATCATCTTGTTGACTCTGCTGCCTGAGAGACCAGTTTGTCCAGCACGGGAAGTGGGGCAGGCAGCACCACAGAGGCTGACAGCTGCCTGAATCGCCATTCCCTGCCTTCTTTTCAAAACCTAGGGTCCCCAGCTAAGTTTGCCCCCATCTTCCCAGCCCTGTTGCTCAAGGGCAAGGGCTTTCTGGAACAATTTTACTCAGTGCACTGGGAACAAAGGAGAAACCGAATGCCTTGCTTGGGAGCAACCCATATGGAGGAGGCAAGGCAAGGCCCAATGACAGGATAATTGCTTAAATATCTGCTTTAAGTATAAAGGCAGACTCTACCTCCAGCTGGAGTTCAGGTTCCCACAGGTCATGAAAACAAAGAGGGGAATGGGAGAATTAAAGAGGAATAGAAATGGAAATGATTAGGAAAAATTGCCACTACTTACAGTGTGTGTGTGTGTGTGTGTGTGTGTGTGTGTGTGTGTGT
>PVIJ01020573.1:0-20634 GCA_004024925.1 Scalopus aquaticus | reverse complement strand
TTCACTTATAACAGGACTATAGGGAGGCCTGGTGGGAGAGAGACAATCAGTGGGGGGCGAGGGGGGGAGGAGGGAGCCGGAGGGAGGGAAGGGAAAGGGCACAAAATGGAATAGAAAAGGACACAAGGGACCATGGAGATGGATCACGGGTGAATTGGTGGTGGGCTACCCAAGGGGAATGCAAAATGTAAAAGACATAAATAACAATAAAAATATATATTATAAAAAAAATAATAATAAATAAAAAAAAAGAAAATAATAAAAAAAAATAAATAAATAAAAAAATAAAAGTTGATGCAATAATATTACCTAACGTAGCATCCCATATTAAAAAATCCCCAATGATTACGTAACTCCTGTGTGTACATAGACACATGGACAGTATAAGTAGAAATGCAAGAGGTATGAGTCTCTAGAACACCAGGCTGCAGCTAATAACCAGGCTTCCTCTGCTTGTGACTGGCTTTCATCCGCTATAAATCTAGACTCACCCCTTTCTCTTTGGGGAGTATCTGCTTTCAAAAATTGACATTTTTGAAGCGGCTGTAAATCTGCTCATAAATCTGAATTTGTCTAATTGCTTCCTTCTTGTGATTAGGTTCAAGGTAAGCTTTTTGACAAGAATATTACTTGGGTAATTATCAGAGAATCACTTCAGGAGCCAGATAATGTCAGTTTCTGCATATGTTTTCAGCGATTCTCTTTGATCTAAGGTTTAGACGCTCAAGGAGCAAAGCAGATGCCAACCGTTTTTTGTTCTTATCCTTGTTTCTTGCAAAAACAAAGAAAGATAAAAGACACACCAGATACGTTAATTAACACACTGGTGTCATCGAGGCTAAAAGATGCCACCTCTAAAATGAGCTCCAACATTTTTGAACGGAAATCTTACAATTGTAGCGTCACCTTCGCCTCTATAGGAAGATCCACCCAACCACAAGTTTACTGCGTGACATCTCAGCGTCAGATAAAACAGCCACAATAGCCTCTAAGACCTTCTGGCACTTGGCCACGTCTCTAAGAAATTTCCAGAACACGTACTACAGGGCGAAACGGGGCTTTTCTTATGGACCAGGCTGAAATGTAGGCAAGTTTCTTTGCAGGCTGAGTAGGGCAGCTGGACGGGTTTAAAAATGAGTAAGTGGACGTCAAGTGCCTAGTGCAGAACTGGGTGGAACCTTGGACTCAACACTCACCCTTTCTACGTCGCCGAGTGTCCGTTTAGGGGACTTTGTGGAATCTATGAAGACTAGACCTGAAAAGGGGAACAGGAACATCTTTTTTGCAATTACCCACAGAAGTTCAGACCGTGTCTTCCCCTGACAATTGAAGGAGACGTCTGTCAGTCCACAGCACGGATGCTGGACAGAGGAGAAATGCGGGGATTTGAGTAGAAATCCACGCAACGAAGAAAGGCAACCCCAGAGACCGCACCGGGGAGCAGGGAGTAGCGTCTCCTTCGCCAACCACCGTCTTTGCAGCTTTGTGACGGAAACAAATCTGCTCAACTTGGAGAACTGTGAGTGTCACTTCCTTCCTTCCCCTCCTGCTCCCATTTTTTGAATAAGAAAACCAGAACTAATCCCCGTGGGTACTGTGTCTACACTAGCCCATCGAAACAGATCCCTGCAGTTGAAGCCGATGATGGAACTCCGTGCTCCCTGACCACGTCCTCCCCAAAACGCGTGCTCAGTGTATTTTCCCAGCCAGTTTGGACGCTGACAGATCACGGAGGATTCATTTACGCCCCGCACTGTGACACGCTCGAGACCCAAGATAGCCCTGGCTGAATTATTGAAGACACTGGAGGGGAGAAAATCCATTCTTTCTAAGGCTCATTTCCACTGACACCGCCTTCAGCGTGTCATAATTTCAAGTCTTCTTTTCCTCGGTGAATTCCTCCCGGTAAAGCCGGAGGGCAGCCGCCGTCACCGGCTCAGTGTCCTTGTGAAATCATCTCTGCTCTCCGGGCTGGACTCTCTGCCATTCATCCTTCTGCATTTGACTTGCTCATGGTAGCCGGAGAGCGAAATCTTTCACTTCCCTTTGGAGGTCACCTTCATTGCAGAGTCAAATCGCCAATCTGTTGTCAGTGCCTTCCCACCTGCATGGAGAAGGTTATCTCGAAGCCACAGATCAGCTCTAGCTTTTGACCTCCTAAGTTATAGGTCCTCATCTTAAATCAGCGAGAGCAGGAGGGAGTTTCTTCTCTGGCATCCGAAAGCAAAATCTCCCCCGTTTTTGTTTTTCAGGATACAAATTCTCTCACTCCCTGGCAGTCTTTTTGATTCCCACAATGCTGTTCCACACTGGAAGGTCCCCATTTCTTTTATGCCAGAGTTTTTCTCCATGGTGAGCTCCACATGATTCCACCTGAGACTTTACCATCTAATAATACAAAGCAGGGGGCCTCCCTGGGGGCGCAGGGGTTGAGTCTCAGCCTATGAAGCTATCGGCAGCCACTGCAGCACGAGTTCAATCCCCGGCCAGGGAGCTTCCCACAGGGCTCAGCAGACCCCTCCTGTCTCCCCGCTGCTCCCCTCAGCAGTGGCTTTCAGTGGATCTGCCTGTTCTGCTCCCCACTCTGTCTCTGGGGAGTCCTCTCACCACCCCACACCTCTGGCCTGCACCTCTTACATGCATCAATAAATAAATCTTAAAAAAAAAAACAACAAATAATACAAAGCACCTTCCAGTCTCTGTAATAACAACCCTTCACTGGTGGATTCTAAAATTGACACTTTGCAGAATAGATCTTTTCTATGTGTGTGCCTCATGAAAAGGTCGTTTTTGCACAAACGTAGAATTTTTCAAGGAGCCAAATGCCCCTTCCTGCATCTGTCCCCACTCCCGCTCCTTGGAGGAATGAATTGCACTCACCTTTGCGTTTTGTATGTGTTCCTGCAGGCGGGAGGCACCCTTGCTGTATAGTTAACTGCTTGGAATTGTATTTGCGTTCTTTTCTTCTTTAAAGTTTTAATTGGAGCAGCATTGGAGCACACCGATCTTAGTGTTTTAGGAATCCAGGTCTCCCCCTTCGGGTGTGGGAACTGCAGCCCACCCGCTGCCCAAGCACCGCAGTCCTCTCTTATGGTCCACGGTGCTCCCCACCCTGTTCTCAGCTCTCTCCTCTGGACGCCTCAGATCTAGGGTCGGCTCTCAAGGGCTGGTTCTTAAGGTTCATCTTTGTCTGACCCTGTGTTTGCCTTCTGTCTGGTCCACAAATAAGTGACCACATCTGACATTTGTCTTTCTCCTTCTGGCTGATGTCACTCAGACCATTCCTTCCAGCTCCATCCACGTTGCTGCAAATGGCATGAGTTTATCTTTTTGATGACTGCATACTACTCCACCGTGTTCAGTGTTTCTTGACCCACTCACCGTTTGGGGGCATTTAGCTTGTTTTCACGTGCTGGCTTTTGTAAATAGTACCTCAATCAACATAGGCGTCCCCGTTGCCCTTCCAATTAGTGTTTTGTGTTCTTCAAGTAGAAAGCTAGGCATGCAATCACTGGGTCATATGGAAATCCATTTTCAGTCTTTTGACACCTCCATGCTGTTTTCCATAGTTTTAAAATTGACCAATCATCCAACTGTAAATTATGCTTCAACATCGTGCAAGTTACAGCTCGCGAAGCGCCCATCTATCACTCCTTGACCTGTTGAGGGACCCAAGCTCTTGGGCTACAATGGATTAGAGCCTTCCGAGTGTCTTCGGAGGATTTCCTTTAAAACGTTCTTAAACTGTCGCGAGCCCAGAGATAGACCACACAACACACAGACCTCCAGTAGTAGCTCTGAGGATGCTGAGTCAACGCCGGCTCCTGTCTCTTCCCCTGCTCCCTCCACCCTTGCCCGTGAAGCTCCATTGTTTGTCGAAGCCCAATCCAGCCAAGAGGAGAGACGCGCCTTCTGTGCCAGGCAAAGTCTGGGCTGGCCGAGAGGCCGTCGGCGTCTTTAGAAAGTGTGCAAGTAAATTAAATCACTTTATGACTGTCGAGATGGTCTGGGAGGCTTGTTTTTTCACCAGCCAGGAGAGGCAGTTAATTTCAGCTCATTGAATGGAGTATTGGATCCTGCTAAGTGCCGAGAGGCCGTCGACTTACCAGCGCCTCTGAGCAAATCATTCCCAACACAGGAACGGCTGTAATTGAGTTGGCGTCCGTGGGGTGTCAGATCAGCCCCGCCGGAGTTCAGGTTTCTCCTTAATTTTCCCCAAAGTGGAAGGCCGATGAGTGATGGATTCCCCAGCCACCCCTGTGGCATTTCGTTGCCTGCTGCCCGCTGCAAGTACATTTGCAGGTTCTGAGACGGGACTGAGCAGAAGCAGAGGCGTCACCCTGAGGAACAGAACAGCATCTGTGTCTCCTCATCCTTGGTGGCCAGTGCAAATTTTTTTTTAAAGATTTATTTATTGATGCACACAAGAGCTGGGGTGCAGGCCACAGGTGTGGGGGTAAGAGGGTTCACCAGAGACAGAGTGGGGAGCAGAACAGGCAGGTCCACTGAAACACACTGCTGAGGGGAGCGGCGGGGAGACAGGAGGGGTCCGCCGCGCCCCGTGGGAAGCTCCCTGGCCGGGGATCGAACTCGTGCTACAGTGGCTCTGGAGAGCTTCACAGTGCTGCACGTAACCCGCTCCATAGTGCTGAGACTGAACCCCTTGTGCCACCAGGGAGGTGCTGCAGCCAGTGCAGAAATTAAAGGAGAAATCTCAGTTGCTTTTCTCACCCAGCGCTTCATATGCACGACAAGCCGAACTTCAGGAGCCTTTGTCACACAGGCCATCGGTCAATGGCTTCGGGTCCGGGTTGCAATTTCCCCCGAGACAACCAGCGGTTTTTCAATTCGTCATTTCTGTTTGAGCGTTTCTTTCCCCCAGTGTAAAGAGGAGTACCTGTGATTATGCACACGAGCAACTCTAGGTGTTTAAAAGAATCCACTTCATAAGGCAACCAGATCAATGAAAGAAAATTTCATTAGAGATTTTTCCTCAAAGCCCATGGAAAATGTCTTCTTTTAACACCAGCGATTTTATTAAAAGCCAACGCGGGCATCTTTCTTTGCCCTTATTTTTTTTTTATTAGAATAAGACTTGCTGGTGGATATTTGCAAACACACACACCTGAATATGTGTAACTACTTAATTAATAGCAATTAGAGCAGCGATCCTCCATCTGTGTCTCAAAGCCTGCTTTGTAAATATGGTTTTATGGAACACAGTCACACTCGTTTCTTGGGGGATCGTCTGTGGCTATTTCCACACCATGCTGCACATTCCAGTGATTTTTTTATTTATTGATGCACACAAGAGCTGGGGTGCAGGGCAGAGGTGCAGGGGTGAGAGGGCTCCCCAGAGACAGAAGGGGGAGCAGAACAGGCGGATCCACTGAAACCCACTGCTGAGGGGAGCAGCGGGGAGACAGGAGGGGTCTGCTGCACCCTGTGGGAAGCTCCCTGGCCAGGGATCGAACTCGTGCTGCGGTGACTGGCGATAGCTTCATAGGGCTGAGACTTAACCCCTGCGCCCCCAGGGAGGCCCACATTCCAGTAATTCTTGCAGGGACTACATGTCCCGCAAAGCAGAAAATATCTACAATCCAGCTCTTCCCAGAAAAAGTTTGTCATCCCCTGATGTAGAAAACAAAGTTTTTCCCCAAAATGTTTTCTTCTCCATAAAAGGAGGTGAATCATCCTGATCTGACAGGTGAAGGCAGGCAGATAGCAGCACCCCAAGCCACAGCATTAGGACTGCACTGGAAATAAAGGTCTTTCAACCCGGAGAATTAGAGAGAGCAAAGGCAACCATGTAGCTACCTGAGGAACTGGACACCGTGAACCAGAAGACCAGCTCATTGGCAGATTAAACAAATCAGGCCTTCGAGTGTCAGGCTCGGCTTGGATGCTGCCTTGGGACAAAGGGCTTTTCGCAACGAGCTAAGGCTGAAGACAAGAACAGGGGCTGCGCAGAGAGAGAATTTTGGAGAATAAATTGACCTCGGATTGAAATCTGCAGGGAGTTTGATTGCTTGCTACCTGGAGACCCAAATAACGCACATTTGTGGCTGCATTCTGCAGTCAGATATCTAGAGTTTCTTTTGGTTTCGTTCTATCTGACCCTTTTTGTTTTTCTATATTCCACATTTAAGTCACGCCATCTAGCATTTGTCTTTCTCACTCACTGCACTTGACATCCTCCCCCCACCAGTTCCGTCTATGTTGTCATGAATGGCAAGAATGCATCTTTTTCACAGCTGCATAGTATTCCACTCCGTGTACAGATCCCATTCCCCTCATCCACTCCTATGTCTTTGGACACTTTCGTTGTTCCATGGCTTTGCTGTTGTACATAGTGCTGCAATGGACATGGGCGTGAAGGGTGTCCCAGAATATTAAAAAGAGGTCTACCATGTGATCCAGGAATGCCTCAGTATCTATATGAAGTATGATAAAAATCTTCACAATAACGTATAAGGTATGAAAATGTCTTGCTTTTCTTTCCCATGATTTGTCTGGGCGTGTTCCATATGTGTCCATGCTCATGTAATATTGTAATATTTCTCAGCCCATTGTGAGTATTTTCTCCAAGAAAAGGAATAGCTGAAAGAACACTTAGATAATGCATTTGTACTGAATCTTACCTTCTGATAGCATCTTTTTACCCAAATTAGTGCCTGATCATTTAAATAGACACAATGACAGGATTTTAGTCCAAGTGTCTGTTTTCCTTTTGAATCGAATTCAGTTACTCCAAGTCCTGGGGAGGTGCTTATTCTCAACACGTGTGACTGTCTGAATTTTAATTTTTCCCTTACAATGTGTGACATGAAGCAAAGCCTCCGTAGTCCCCCAGAAAACCAACCCAGTTTGCTGGATTCGCTTGTGAAACGGCAAACCAGAGGTATTTGGAAGGAAAAATTTAGCTATCAAACATTGATACTTAGGTTATAGCAGAGCTTTTTAGGTGTTCTGAAAGTCATGAAAAATTAATTACAATGGAGCAGATAACAGAAGCTGTAGTATTGTCTCCTAGAATGACAGGGAAGGTTTAACGTGCTTACTCACATTTTAAAATAAACGTTCTTTTCAAAAATGTTTTTGTCCCGAAGCCCAGGAACGGTTAAAAATTTGTATTCATTTTCTCTTGGACAAACAATATGGAAATGTTTTTTGGTTTTTTTTTTGCTAAGGAACAATTAAAAAATTGTATTCATTTTCTCTTGGAAAAACGATATGGAAAGGAATTCTTTTTGCTAAGGAAAGTACTGTAAACGGGAAAAAAGCCAAAAACCCAGTCACTCACCTGTCCTGAATTTCTGGAAATGTCAAATATTTTTCGGCTCATTTCAAGTTTCCTCTCTCTGCATTCACCTTTGCGTCATTAAATATGGCACTAAATAGAATAGGATAGATAGTAGAGAGTCTCAATGAAATTAAACAGAAGATAATTCAATAAAGTAGAATAAAATATTAAGTAAATTAAACAGACGACTACTTCATGATTGCGAGCTCAACTCTATAGATTTTTTTCAGCTCTTCTCTGGTCCACGTTTCCGTCTCGCAGAATGGAAGTCCGGGGCTCTAACCAGTCAGCAATCTCGGCCTCCACGATGCAGAAGGAGCCCTCTATGGGATGTGGTCAAATTTGGAGACGAGGATGATTCTCCCGAACACCAAATCTGCCTTTCTTCACTGTGGACAAAGCCATGTCTTTGCTGTGGGTCCCCAAGCCCCTCTCCCCCTGCAGCAGGAACCAGCTGCCAAATCCTCCTCCTCTGTGTCTCACTTTATTCTGAAGACAAGGAGCCACACAAGGTTGGATGCCCGGGAACCTGGAAACCATTTTGAGGTCCATGGAGACCTCTGCTGACCTTCTACAATCAACAAGAGCATCGAACCCTCAAAGGGAGTCCGAAGCCACTTGGACGGGAGACATCTCTGCCAAGACATTCACGGAGACCCTAACCACACCCTGGCCCTCCTCGTTCCCCTCCCCCCAATCCTCGACCCAGCAGCTCTCATTGACAAGGAAGAAAACACTCTTTTAAGTACAAGCAAGCAGCTATTTGCCTTAACGATGTTTTTCACATCCTAAATCCCACCGATCAGCTCAGACATGCTAAACAAATGGTATACATATTCAGTGGACGCAAATGAATAATAGCAGAGGCTTATTGAGTGATTGGAGAAATTATACATTCAACCCTTTCGGTAATATTATGCAACCTTAATTATGTGCTTGAGAAAATAGAAGGCTCGATGGCAGGCGTTTTCCAGAGAGATAATCATTTCCTACAAAATATGTCTGCTTTCCTGATAAGTTGCTCTTCCTGATAAGGCTCTGGAGTTACTGGCTGCTCGACACCAACAGGGTGAACATGGAAAAGGGTGGACATCAGCTTCTTGCGTCGCTGTGTCAGCAAAAAACATTAAACAACAGAAAAGCAACTTCTCCCCTGAACTGCTAACATGGTCTCTTTTTTTTTTGTTTTTAAGATTTATTTATTTGTGCATACAAGCACTGGGGTACAGGCCAGAGGGGAAGGGGTGAGAGGACTCCCCAGAGACAGAGTGGGGAGCAGAGGCCAGGGAGGCCCCTGAGCTCATCTTTTTCATAGCTGCATACTATTCCATTGTGTATATAGACCACGTCTTTTTTGTGTGTAGAAGAACTGGGATGCAGGCTAGAGGTGTCAGGGTGAGAGGACTCCCCAGAGACAGAGTGGGGAGCAGAAGCCATGGAGTCCTTTGGGTTCATCTTTTTCATAGCTGCGTACTATTCCATTGTGTATATAGACCACGTCTGTTTTAAAAAGATTTATTTTTTTTTTGCGTAGATGTGCTGGGGTGCAGGCCAGAGGTGCGGGGGTGAGAGGACTCCCCAGAGACAGAGTGGGGAGCAGAACAGGCGGATCCACTGAAATCCACTGCTGAGGGGAGCCGCGGGGAGACAGGAGGGGTCTGCTGCGCCCTGTGGGAAGCTCCCTGGCCGGGGATCGAATTCGTGCTGCAGTGGCTGCAGATAGCTCCATAGGCTTCATAGGCTGCGCCGCCAGGGAGGCCCCAATGTCCGCCTTCTGTTAGACTGTCCCTGCAGGACCAGGACAAGGCCTGCTACGAAACCAGCCGGGACCTCCCGAGAGTCCCCCATAGAAGCCCATTACCAGGGTGGGTCCCTTTAGTTTCATCTGAAGCCCTAGTCCCACAGCTCCTGTTCTCAGCCTGGCCCCAACGGGGACACCTGGCATTCCGGCACTTTCTGGCACTTTCTCCAAGTCCGCACTCTCAGCTCTGCCCTTCTGGACACTTTCTTTGGAAAGCATTGTCCATTTGCGTGCAATTTCAAGAACGAGGAAGAAGAGACTGGGGGTAGCCGCCCCCCTACGTCCCGAAGGGCAACCATGTTTGATCTCCTTCCCGTCTTTTTCAGTGCTATATTGTGCGCTGAAAATTGGTTCCTTTTGATTTTGGAATTTGATTTTTGCTTCCCTTGGAAATGCACATTTCTCCTCGATCGCACTGTTTCGGGCAGTCGCAGCATGGATACTGGGGTGGGAGTCTCTGCTCCTGCAGGGCGGAGGAAACGCATCCATCTCTGCTTTCCCCTATCAACCCGCACCGCATTCTTGCCGATGCTGAATTTGGCCAAACGCTGAGGGTCTTCGAATCTGTATTATGCAGGCGTCAGGCCTTATTATCTCTGCTGGCGGATCATCTGGGTACATCTAAGACTTCATCGGGTCGGTTGGGTTTTTCTAAAGGGTTCCTCCAAACAGGAACAGGCGCACGCTGGACCTTGACGAAAGAAGAAACGGACACTCATGTTTTTCTGATGCTTCTATTTGTAATTGAAAAATGAATCTGCCTGAGGCCCCAAAGGGAAATGATAAGACGCTCAGCTACTTTCCATTTTTTAAAAGTGCTCCAGAGTAATTACAAATACAGATTAACAATGATCGATCCTTATAAACTTTTGTTACTTGCATTCTGGATCTTTAATTGATGGACTGATATTCAACAAAGATGATTTCATTTCATTTGCTTTTCAAAGAGTAAAAATACAAAAAAAAAAAAAAAGTAGCCTCAAACCCATAATCACTTCCACTGGTTTTACTTTTTCTACTTTAAGTTTAGGGCCTGACATTCTCTGTTCCATCCGACCCTTTTATTTTGACCCATTCCATATTTGGACGGTAGGAATACTGGATTTCTAGCTTTTCATTGCCCTTCTTCTGTGTCTGGATTGGGAATGCTTATTATAGTCTAATCATTATTTATCTAAAAGGATACACACGCCTCCCCCGAGTTGTTTTTCTTCACACGAGGTGATTATCAAATCATCCTAATAGTCGATCTTAGATTATCTGCTGCGGGCTTTGGTGGACACGGTGTCCGCTGGCTTCCTCGCCAACATCACGATGGGGTCGCCCCGCGCGACCCCCTCTCCCCGGGCACGCCCAGTCCGTGCTCGTCTCCTGGGTCACCACCTCCGGCGCCCCAAATACCCCTGGCAGGCCTTGTTTCTGCAGCCGCTTTCACCCCGCCCAGCTCCGGGGTCCGGCTCCGGGGTGTAGACAGCGCTGCCACCCCCACACCCTGTGTCATCTCCTGACCCCCACAAAGCGCCCTGGTGCCGCCAACCTGCTTATTTTTCCTCCTCCTCCTCCTCTTCCTCCCCCTCCTTCTCTTCTTCTCCCTCTTCTTCTTCCTCCTCCTTCTCTTCTTCCTCCTCTTCCTCTTCTTCCTCCCCCTCCTCCCTCTTCCCTATTCTTCCTCCTCTTCTTCCTCCCCCTCCTTCTCCTCCTTCTTCTGAGATAAGCAATGGAAGGTGACAGATGTATTTTCTCAACCTCCATTCCATCCCTTACTTTTAGAAATTAGCTCACAAACCACTTGATTCTATCAGTGCGTCTTGGAACAGCACCACACCGTCCCACGGAAAGCTCCTGAAAAGAAATGTGAGGTGATAGAGGCCCGAGTGACACACAGTAGTCGCGATGCTATCACAGTATATAAATTATCAAAACACTTTGCCCCCTAAATGGACACAACGTTCCTGGTCACAAATACCAATTCTTCATATATATATTTTATATCTTTTACATGATTGTGTATTCCCTGTGGGCCACCCACCACCGATTCACCCGTGAACCGTCATCATAGTCCCTTGTGCTCTATTCTCCCCTGTTTTGAACCCTTATTCTCCCCCTGCCTCGCTGAATGTCTCTCATTTCTGGTTGCCCGCTAGTTTTGGTTTTGGTTTTGTTGTGGTTATTTTCTCCTCTGATCCCTTATTTGGTTCCCCTATATTCCTCCTCTGAGTGAAACCATTCCATGTTTTTCTCTTTCTTCTGGCTTATTTCACTGAGCACGATCCCTTTTGTTCCATCCATGTTGCTGCGAATGGTATGAGTTTATCCTTTTTGACGGCCGTGTAGTATTCCATTGTGTATAGACCACATCTTCTTGATCCAGTCATCTATTTTGGGGCATCTGGGTTGTTTCCATGTCTTAGCCATTGTAAACAATGCTGCAACAAACATAAGGGTGCATGTGTCCTTTTAGATTAATGTTTTTGTGTCTTTTGGGCAGATCCCCAGAAGTACAAATACCAGTTCCTTTTAAAAGCATTCCTAGAAAATACCTTCACAATGACCGCGTTTCATCTTGAGCTTCATAGAAATCGAGAGCCACCTAAGGAGGATGAAATCACGACTTCGGGCGACACCATTTCGTCTTCCCCGTCCCCTCCCTGTCCTTCCACAGCAAAGACGCATCTGTTGGGTATAAAATTAAGAGTCTGAAACATTTTTAAATTGCAGTAAAATACACACCACATGACATTTACCCTCGTACCCACTTTTAAGTGCCCAGCAAGTGGCATTAACTGTCATAACACCTGCTTGGGGGTGTCACCACCCACCACCCCAGACCACTCACCCTTCAGAACTGCAACGATCTCCCAAACACGAGTCCTTCCTGCACCCGCCCCCCACTGTCTGTTTCCACAATTCTGTTCATTCTAAACGGAGGTGAGAGAAATCTGCCCTTTGGGACTCTTATCTCACCGAACATCATGTCCTCCGTGCAGCAAAGGGAGGTTTTTAAGCTCATTTCACAAGACACAGAATCGTAAAACACAAATCACCCCCATTTAAGAACCTTTAGAACAAGCTCCCGTAGAATTTATTTTTCCAGAATGCAGCGTTTGGTTCACGTTGCACCAAGATGAACAACATCATTACGAGGTGTGGGCTCCTCTCTCTGGTAGTGTCCACCTCCTAGAAAAGGATGTGGGCAGTTTTCATGGCTTCCTCTGGGGATTTAATTAGGAACTTACTCCTGAGAGGGGCCATCTTCCCACTTAAAAACTAGAGCATGGGGTAATAAGGAATAAAAATGAGTTCAAAGGACTTTGGAAACATACCAGGACATATTGGGGTGGTGTAATAATGGTGATTTTGGTGTTTATGGGGCAGCTGTCCCCAATAATAGCCAAACGTGTGCAATCTGGAACAGCAGAGGGGATCTCAGTGCCGGCTGTCGTCCGAATTGCCCGTCCCGATGTGGTCACTGCATAGCAGGGAAGCCTTATTACTAAGCAATGCTTTAAAGAGGGAACAGAGTTTCAAGGCGCGGTGGAGGAAGGCGCGCCCCTGTGTTTTGACCTCCTCTGAGTCAATGGCATCTCACCCTGGGGAGATTGGGAAGGCAGAACTGGCTCTGGCCTGATTAGGAGGGGCCATCTACCCATAATGCCTTCTGCATCATTGAGACCCCGAACACAATGGAAAGGGTGCAGATGTGGAACAAAGCTTGACACCTGCACTTGTTTTTGTGATGACTCCTTCACGCATCCTGCGAACGCAAGAGACCCATGACTTCTTTCTTTTTTTCCCCAAGATTTATTTATTGAGGCATACAAGAGCTGGGGTGCAGGCCAGAGGTGTGGGGGGTGTGAGGACTCCCCAGAGACAGAGTGGGAAGCAGAAGCCATGGAGGCCCCTGAGTTCATCTTTTTCATAGCTGCATACTATTCCATTGTGTATACAGACCACGTCTTTTAAAAAAAGATTTATTTACTTTTGCATAGATGAGCTGGGGTGCAGGCCAGAGGTGTGGGGGTGAGAGGACTCCCCAGAGACAGAGTAGGGAGCAGAACAGGTGGATCCACTGAACCCACTGCTGAGGGGAGCAGTGGGGAGACAGGAGAGGTCTGCTGTGCCATGTGGGAAGCACCCTGACCGGGGATCGAACTTGCACTGCAGTGGCTGCCGGTAGTTTCATAGGCTGAGACTTAACCCCGGCGCCCCCAGGGAGGCCCAACACCTGTGACTTTTCTGCAGGACATAAAATGAAGGATGGGGGTAGACGGTGAGCCTGCACGTGAAATTAGCCAGAGCCATCACCCATTGGGAAAACGAAGTGAGGGAACCACAAAGCTCCCCTCCCTCTCCCTGTAGACTCGGCAGCTCCCACAGGGTCTCCAGACCAGATGAGCCACTAGGCTAGGTCAACTCCCCTCACCTCCGCAGATGAACAGTAAGGAGCAAACTTCCATCATCCGAACAAATTCCACACCCCTGCAGTCTTTGCCGTCTCCACCCTCTTCTCCATGCCCACAAAATCTCAGGCACCCAGGACTATCGGCAGCCACCGCAACATGAGTTCGATATCTGGCCAGGGAGCTTCCCACAGGGCACAGCAGACCCCTCCTGCCTCCCTGCTGCTCCCCTCAGCAGTGGATGTCAGTGGACCCGCCTGTTCTGCTCCCCACTCTCTCTGGGGAGTCCTCTCACACACACACACCTCTGGCCTGCACCCCAGCTCATCTATGCAAAAGTAAATAAATAAATCTTATTTTAAAAGATGTGGTCTGTATACACAATGGAATAGTATGCAGCTATGAAAAAGAAACTCAGGGGCCTCCATGGCTTCTGCTCCCCCCTCTGTCTCTGGGGAGTCCTCTCACTCCCGCACCTCTGGCCTGCACCCCAGCTCATCTACGCAAAAGTAAATAAATAAATCTTATTTTAAAAGATGTGGTCTGTATACACAATGGAATAGTACGCAGCTATGAAAAAGATGAACCCAGGGGCCTCCATGGCTTCTGCTCCCCACTCTGTCTCTGGGGAGTCCTCTCACCCTCCCCCACACCTCTGGCCTGCACCTAGTTCTTGTGTGCATCAACAAATAAACCTTTTTAAAAAAAGTTTGGTATTTAGGGAAGCAAGCGTAGGGAGAGGACATGAGACTATGACGAGGTTTGCATTGGGGGAGGGAGCTCCATGCACAGGGGTCCCGTCAGGTCAGGTCAATATTGCTTAAAAAGGAAGAGAGAGCTTTGCTGCAACGTTCTTAAACAAATGCATCACCTACACTTACCTCACACACGTGGACACAGGTGTGCAAGTCTCTACCCTTCTCACTCCCCCGTCTATATCTATTTACACTCAACTGTATTATAATCTGTGATTTTATATGTATTGATATATTAGCTGCACATTCAAGAATTAACTTCACATTTAAACAGCCAGCAATAGGATGTTAATAATTAAAAAGGCTCGCAGAGTCATCTAGTATTAAACAGCACCTGATTTGGGGGAGGGGCTCACTCTTGCAACTTCGGGTCCACAACCAAGAGCCACAAGTCACAACTCTGCCCATTTTGCACCGGGCAGCCCCCAAGCATGCACAGAACCGTGGTCCAGAGCAAGACCTGCTGAGTGCCGGCTGCAGGCTAACCCCAGGTATCACGGTTCATCCCCCAACTAGCAGGCACAACTGTTCCAACATCGAGTCCCACTTTTCCCAGATGGAAGATGGCGCCTTGAGAGAGCGTGCACGTCCACGGAAATCTGCCCCGAGGGATGGAGAATCACAGCTTCACCACGAGGTATCACCGTCCAAATTCCACACCCCTTCTCGCTCGTCTGCACCCCGGGCCAGGTCTGCTCCAGAGAGGAGTTGTGTTTGCACCTCCCAGCCATGCGAGGGAGATCATTTGTGGGGCGAGGGCTGCAGACATCTTTGCAAAGACGACGTTTGGACGCATCAAAGTAAATCTCCAGAGAGGCACTAATAGCCCTGGATCCCTTTAAGTAGCTCCTGTATAAAACGTTCTTTATGGATTGAATACTTTAAGCCCCATTATTATCATCATCTCCAGCTGCATTCATCATCACCCACCAGTAATGGAAAACAGCCCGCCGCTCGCAAACTGCGGCGCGCTCCTCTCAGAACGTCCTGTGCTCTTAATGCATTTCTTAATGACCGGTGCAAGTGGGAGAACGGGGTTTGGACATCAGAAAGCCAGTATCTCGTTGCAGCCGCTCCCTCAGGTGGGGACTGCCCTCCAGGCGCCCAGCTCGCATTACCGAGACTTCACTTCGCTTCTTGCAACCCGGTCAGCATCGATTCCCTTCTTCGGACGACTCCACGCAGTCACCTCTGGTTTCTGCATGAGCAGTCACCAGTCGGAGAAGATGTTGCTGGTGCTTCAGAGCTGGAGAGGCCCAAGGGGTTTCGCTGAAGGAGTCAGGCGTTGAGATTGAAGATCTTGCTTCTCTTCCATGCCAGGTGGTCGCCCAAGGCCGTTGCATCAGCCAAGGTGCACGGAGAATCGTCGCAATTTCTGCACTTGGGCTGTGTTCCCTGGGAACCGGGCTCGAGACCGGGATCTGGGCGCAGCTGATTCAGTGAAGGGAAATGAGAGGAAGGGAGGGGAAGGCTAGGAGGGGGGAGAAGTGAGAATAATCCCGCCTCCGGTCTCACACGCCCCTGGGCTGCTGTCCGGCGTGGAAGCCGATGCAGCCGAAACCACAGCACCCAGCTTGGAAATAAGGAGGAACCGAGTGCACCACCTGCTAGTCAGGTCTTGGGCAGTGCGGTCGCCGGGCAGGGGCTGGGGATGAGAGGAGGCCACCTCTCGGCCCCACGATTCTCTGGCCCCCGAAGCCAGGTCTCCGAGAAGGAGCCCAGCTGGCAGTTGCTAGTCTCAGCCAATTTCAGCCACGGAAAGATGGATTCGTTGGCTCTCGGAAGACAGCGGGGGCCAGCTCCTGAAACTCCTGCAACAAACCTCCTGAAACTGGACTTAAAAGCAAGTCCCTCTTCATGCTGCGACACCGCTCAGGAACCGTAACGTCTGGTGTTGAGATGACGGTGCGTCGTCTTGGCCACCGAAGTGCCTATTTATCGTGGACTCTTTGACTTGCCTCCCGGGATCGGGTGAGGATTTGTACGGAAAAGGCTGGTTTGGGTTTTCACCAGATTTATTGGTATGATTTCGAAATCGGCGGTACATTTCGTACACGTATTTTCCTGGCTTATAAATCCTCGTACTGAGCTGGAGCTGACGCCGAGAATAATGATTTCTCAATGAGGAGTTGAACTGGATTTAGTAGCAGGTTTGATAAATCAAGTGCAAAATATATAGTTTAAACTTCTAAAAGCACAGATTTATGTATCCCTGCAATAAATCACGAGAATAAGGATGCAGAGTCCTTTTTTCCCATCTTTTGTTGCTAATGCTGTCAGTTACTGGATAAATACTTCATGTCTTTTAATCCATTTCATAGTCATAATTAGGACTCATTATTTCAGTAAATACCTGTCGATTTATGGTTACCCTAAATGCAGGATTGGAGGAGCTTGGAAGGCTGCCTGCATATTAACAATTACAGAGGATAACGAACGCTGTCACCGTGAGAATGGGTAAAAATTGAACAATAATAATATTGAATCCCATGTAAAGAATCAGGGGGAATTTCAGCTAACTCCCTTCCATTCTCAGAAAGACACCACTTGATAATTGTTATCAGTGCAATAATTCAACATTGCAATGGTATAATATTTTAACGCCAACTGAGCACTATTATGTCTATTTCTTTGTCTTTTTCTGACACGAGGAAGCAGTCACGTGCACATAATTCTTTTTTCAAACAAGTTGGTTTCAAACTAAACGAATTGCCCTGCGTAGAGACAGTCTCCGGGCCCAGGTCCTAGCCTCTAGCCCCCCTCTGTCCCCCAGCCCAACATGGGCAGCAGGAGGGAAGGAGACATTTTTCTGCGAATAGCACCCACAGACGCCCACAATTCCTGAGTCATTCTGGGGGTTACTTGAACATTACGCGAGGTCTCAGCTTCCCCGACGCCGCTCCCCCTACACGATCGCGGGGCTTGGAAAACCACAGGACAAACCATGGCAGATGCTGTGCCTCCTTCTCAGAACCAGCTTCTGATTTGGGGTTCACCGGTGGTTTCATCAGTGGCATTGGGGGCTCGAGAAAGTCTTCAGGCAGATCTCGACATCAGCGCCCAGGGTGGAGACACGAACTCAGGACTCTTGAGTTCTCATGCAACCTGCTCTTTTTGGACTCCATTCTTGTCAAAGGGCTTATTGACCATTTTTGTCCTGCGGGGTCAGGGATAACAAGATGCTCAGCCCTGTACACAACCCCAAACAAAACGGAGCAATAAACTGCGCTGTTTTCACACGACGGTGGAAAGTCCCACCAGACAAGTTTCATCACCCAGCTCTGCAGCAACGATGGACCACCCAAGGAGAGTGTTATTGCCCCTCAATTTTATTTTGTTATTTTTTAAAATAATCTTTTTTTATTTATTTGTGCATACAAGCTGGGGTGCAGGCCAGAGGGGCGGGGCAGTAGGAGGACTCCCCAGAGACAGAGAGGGGAGCAGAAGCCATGGAGGCCCCTGAGTTGGTCTTTTTCATAGCTGCATACTATTCCACAGTGTATACAGATCACATCTTTTTAAATAAGATTGATTTATTTACTTTTGCGTAGATGAGATGGGGTGCAGGCCAGAGGTGTGGGGGTGAGAGGACTCCCCAGAGACAGAGTGGGGAGCAGAAGCCATGGAGGCCCCTGAGTCCATCTTTTTCATAGCTGCATACTATTCCATTGTGTATACAGACCGACGACTTTTGGAAAAAAGATTTCTTTATTTACTTTTGCGTTGATGAGCTGGGGTGCAGGCCAGAGGTATGGGGGTGAGAGGACTCCCCAGAGACAGACTGGGGAACAGACCAGGCAGATCCACTGAAACCCACTGCTGAGGGGAGCAGCGGGGAGACAGGAGGGGTCTGCTGCGTCCTATGGGAAGCTCCCTGGCCGGGGATCAAACTCGCGCTGCAGTGGCTGCGACAGCTTCCTAGAGCTGAGACTTAACCCCTGCACCCCCAGGAAGGCCTGCCCCTCAATTTTAAGAGACAATGAATTTTCCAAGAACACGGCAGCCAACTAATTAAGGGGAATTGGGAGTTTCTTTGTTTGGAAACTTACCAGGGGTCCTGAACAATTTCAGAAAAACCCCAACACTGTCTATGGTGCTGGAATCTCTGGCAGAAGCCACTGCTCCCCAAGGCACTGGCACATCACGCCCTAAAATAGAATAGAAATGAAATTCTTCCGTGTTCCCCGCTACCTGCCACGCAGCTCTTCTTGCCATGGCAGACGGGAAATGCGGTTCCTGCTATTAGTGAACTGGGCGTTTCAGTGCGTTATGGGGCCACAGGATTCACCCCTCATCACTGTTCAGCTCCTGGGCCTTGGGCCATGCATTGTGCTCTCTGTCTCTACTTTCCTCACAGTTCCTGTCGAGGATCAGTTTTATTTCCTGAATAAGGTCTTCAGTTCTGACACGGAGGAAGCCGTCTAGGAAGTCAGCTCTCACTGTCTTCATTGCGCCTAATTGTTAACACCGCTGAGAGAACAAGGGGCGTACTTGGCGTCTTTGCGATAGAAGTTGGAGATTATCTCAGTGTTTGGAACAAATCTTCTAGAAATTTAGGGCCGGGATTGAGAGCTTTCGTGAAAATCGCTTCCAACTGAAAACGGAATGCTTCTAATTGTAGGGCTTTTATTTTAAAGGTTTATTTATTTTTGCATGCAAGCTGGGGTACAGGCCAGAGGTGTTTGGGGTGAGAGGTTCACCAAAGTGGGGAGCTTCACAGCCGTCCACCCACCTCCTTCACTCCTCACTCCCTCCCTCTTCCACGGGGAGCCACAGCTCTGCAAGCCCAGCTCTCGGGCTTAGAAAAACTTCACGCGAAGCCCCTACCTCTGCAGGCCACAGGAGCCATTGAAGCCGACCCTTGACAGTCTGTAGGTCTGAGGCTCCAGAGGGGAGAGGAGGAGAGGGGAGTATGAGCTGGGCTTGGGGAGCACCCTGCACACTGGAGGAGACTAAGGGTGCATTGGTGGGAGAGCCGTGGAGACGTCACCTGAAGGAGCAATACCGTACTGTCAAAACACTGGCAAACAGGGCCTCCCTGGGGGCGCAAGGGTTAAGTCTCAGCCTATGAGGCTGTCCGCAGCCACTGCAGCACGAGTTCGATCCCCGGCCAGGGAGCTTCCCACAGGGCGCAGCAGACCCCTCCTGTCTCCCCACTGCTCCCCTCAGTAGTGGGTTTCAGTGGATCCACCTGTTCTGCTCCCCACTCTGTCTCTGGGGAGTCCTCTCACCCCCACACCTCTGGCCTGCACCACAGCTCATCTATGCAAAAGTAAATAAATCTTTTTAAAAAAGACGTGGTCTGTATACACAGTGGAATAGTATGCAGCTGTGAAAAAGACGAACTCAGGGGCCTCCATGGCTTCTGCTCCCCACTCTGTCTCTGGGGAGTCCTCTCACCCCCCCACACCTCTGGCCTGCACCCCAGCTGTTGTATGCAGCAATAAATAAAATAAACATTGATTGTGCTGTTTGAAACCACCCAGCGGAGATCGGATGGTAGAGCCAGTAGCTGCCAAAAGGGAGAGACTCCCCCACTAAGGTTCGCAAAGAACATGAGGAGATTCTGGTGGGATGTCAGGGCTCCTGGCGTAAAGAGCCTTGTCAGATGTTCCCTGAATATCCAGCCCGTTTTGACAAGGGGCGGCAGAGGAGACGAGGTATCGCGGGGTCTGCCTTCTCCGGTTTCCATTCTCAGGGAAGCGAAGACCGCTAGTGAACGGCAGCTGACATTTCCTTAAAATAGCCCGTTCTGAGAGCCTTCCTTATATGACTGTTCTACTAAGCACAATGAACATGCGTTAGTGTTTTGGATGAATGGGTCCTTTTTAACAACATCCCGTTCCCATTAAAACTAATTGGAAAGACAAAAGGACTCCCCGGCACACAGCGAAAGTGCGCGGGTATTTCCCTGCAACTCCGAAGCGATTGCCCTCAGCACTGGCGGCTGAGGAGCTCAGTTACCCTGATGCCGAAGCAGCCTCATCAACAAGGTGGGGTGTAGAGAATGATGAGACTCACCCCAAAATAAGCAGAAAGGGCAGCAGCTGCGCAGGAGGAAACGAGCAAAGGAACGTTTCCACGGCCCTTGCTTCCACCAGACCTGGGAAAATAGAGCTGACTCTCGGGCAACAGTCACCAGGGCTTGTCTAAGTGGAGAGATTCAAAAGCTGAGACCTAGAAATCCAGACATCAAGGTTAGAGTGGAAGAGCGCAGCGGGGTTTGGGGAGAATGTCAGGAAGCCATTGCCAGGAGACGCTGGAGAGAATCTTCACGACAGGGACGTTTCTCGGGCGGCCCCATTGGGAAGGAGAGGGGGCGGCCGAGCAGGAGGGAAAAGAACATGCCTGCAGCTTGGGCCTCTATCACTAGGC
>PVIJ01020572.1:0-20612 GCA_004024925.1 Scalopus aquaticus | reverse complement strand
CCCACTCGCTGAGTGTCTCTCTCCTATTTGGTTTCCTTATAGTCCTGTTATAAGTGAAACCATTCGATATTTTTCTTTTTCTTTCTGGCTTGTTTCACTGAGTATGATCCCCTCTAATTCCATCCATGTCGCTGCAAATTGCATGTGTTTATCTTCTTTGAATGCTGACTAGTATTCCATTGTGTATATGTACCACATCTTCTTGATCCAGTCATCTATTTTTGGACATCTGGGTTGCTTCCATACCTTTGCTATTGTGAACAGTGCTGCAATGAACATACGGGTGCATGTATCCTTTCAGATGAGTGTTTTTGTGTCCTTTGGGTAAATTCCCAACAGTGGTATTGCTGGGTCGTATGGGAGCTCCATGTTTATGAGTTTGAGGAATCGCCATAGAGCTTTCCATAGTGGTTGGACCAGTTCACATTCCCACCAGCAGTGTAGAAGAGTTCCTTTTTCTCCACATCCTTTCCAGCATTTGTTGTTGCCTGTATTTTTTTTTTTTAAGATTTATTTTTATTTATACATACAAGCTGGGGTGCAGGCCAGAGGCATGGGGCGGCGAGAGGGTTCACCAGAGACAGAGCGGGGAGCAGAACAGGCAGATCAGAAATACACTGCTGAGGGGAGCAGCGGGCGAGGCAGGAGAGGTCTGCCGCACCATGTGGGATTCTCCCCGGCTGGGCGTCGAACTCGCGTCGCCGCTGCCGACAGCTCCACAGCGCAGCACTTAACCGCTGCGCCACCAGGGAGGCCCCTGTTGCCTGTATTTTTAATGTGTGCCATCCTCTCAGGTGTGAGGTGGTATCTCATAGTGGTTTTGATTTGCATTTCCTTGATTATAAGTGATGTTGAGCATTTTTTCATATATCTGTTGGCCATTTGCTTTTCTTCTTTGGAGAAGTGCCTTTTGTGCTCTTCTGCCCATTTTTTGACTGGGTTATTGGCTTTGTTTTTGTTGAGTTGTGTGAGTTCCTTGTAAATTTTTGTTATCAGCCCTTTATCAGATATATTGTGTGCAAAGATCTATTCCCAGTTGGTAGGGTGTCTGTTAGTTTTGTTTAATGTCTCTTTTGCTGTACAGAAGCTTTTTATTTTGATGTAATCCCACCTGTTTATCTTGTGCTTCACTTCCTTCGCTTTGAGGGATGTGTCTTTCAAGATTTTGCTGAGGTGTATGTTTGTCTTGCTTTTGTAATCAATTCATATTACTAGGTATACTTGTTTATACTCATTGCTGCTGAACTTTCCTTGAGTTAATACATCACAACTTATTTGTTCATTCTATCGTCCATAGGCACTTGGATAATATGAAGAACATGAACGTTCTAGTACACATCTTTTGATGATGGCATGTGAATGTTTTCATTGGGTACTGAGTTATTTGAGGTGGATATGTTCAACTTTAAAAGACAACTCCAAATATTTTTCCAAAATATGGTAGCAATTTATACTTCTACCAAAAGTGAAAGTTCTAGTTGCTCCAGATCCTGGTTAATACTTGGTACATGAAGTGTGTTGTTCTATGATTTTAATTTGCTTTCTCTTGGTGGTCAGTGCTGTTTATGATCTTTTCATATATTTGTTTCACAGCTGGATATCCTATTTTTTTGAAGTCTCTCTTCCATCATTTTTCTGTTTTTCTGTTGTGTTTTCCTAATTAATTTATAAGAGTCCTTTATGGAATATATGAATCGCAATTATCTTGTCTTATTCTATGGGTTACCTTCTTACTCTGCTAAAGTATCTTCTGGCACATAAATATTCTTAATTTTATTATGGCCCAATTTATCATTTAAAAAACTTAATGTCGGGCCTCCCCGGTGGCGCAGCGGTTGAGCGCTGCGCTGTGGAGCTGTCGGCAGCGGCAACGCGAGTTTGATGCCCAGGTGGGGAGAATCCCACATGGCGCGGCAGACCTCTCCTGCCTCGCCCGCTGCTCCCCTCAGCAGTGTATTTCTGATCTGCCTTTTCTGCTACCCGCTCCATCTCTGGTGAACCCTCTCGCTGCCCCACGCCTCTGGCCTGTACCCCAGTTTGTATGTATAAATAAAATAAAAGCTTAAAAAAAAAACTTAATGTCAGTACTGTTTGTGTTTTTTAAGGAAAATCTTTGTGCACATTAAGATCACTATAATGTTTCATATTTTACTCTAGAATCTCCACTACTTTAGCTTTTAATGTCTAGTTGTGCAGTTCATCTAGATTTTATTTATCTAGAGTTTATTTTCATTTTTATTTGAAGTAGATTAGAAAGTATTATTTTTCTGTATTTTTTATCTAATTGACTTCCCCCAGTTCCCAATTGTATCACATGTAATCATAAAAGTCTGTTTTTGGACTGTCCATTTTGTTGGTTGGTTTTGTCTATCCTGTACTGATAATATACTGTCTTAATTATTAAAGCTTACAGTGGGACTTCATAGAGGGAAGTGTAAATTATCCAGATTTGTTCTTTTTAGTCAAGATTTCTCAGATAAACTACTCT
The DNA here is from genome assembly GCA_004024925.1 of Scalopus aquaticus. Taxonomy (NCBI): domain Eukaryota; kingdom Metazoa; phylum Chordata; class Mammalia; order Eulipotyphla; family Talpidae; genus Scalopus; species Scalopus aquaticus. The sequence continues at coordinate 18,124 of PVIJ01020572.1, read as the reverse complement.
TTAAATCAGATAAAATTAATTAAAAATTCTATTTCATAGCACAGAGCAATCCCAACTAGACACAACTATGAAAAATTATATTAGCAGGCAGTTATAGAGAATTCTTTATGCTATGCCTCAGAGAGAAACTTTCTTGTTGAAATCTTGAATTTTAATCCCAATGAAGTGTAGTATAACAAGAAACTCATAGATTTTTGATTCAAATCTGGTAAAAAATACAGTACTAACCAGGTTTCCCTGACTCAGATCCAGGAAATACCAACCAACTATTATTTGCCAGGTGTTATTCTATGCATTTTTGCTATAGCAGAGGATTTAATTTGTTAACTTCTGTGATCTTCATTTTCCTCTTTTGTGGGATAAATTATTACAGACATATATTTGACTAGTCCACCAAATCATGTCCTTATCTCATAAACTGGCTAAGATTTATTGACTTTAAGCTACAGAAACTGACTCTAACCAAAAATTAAATTTGTTAGAGAGGTACTGGATGATTCATAAAAGGAACTCAAAGGTTAAATGAAAAAATATTAAGGATGAGGATTGAAGATAGCTCAAGAGAAGGAACTCACGGAGAACTTAAGGTCCTTAAGAACAGAACTTAAGAAAAGGTTTAACTGATAATGATCTACTAAAAGTTCCAATCCTGGGGCAGAGTGAGGGAAGAAGGAAGTAAGGCAGGAAAAGATGGAGAACAGATGGAAGGTGATGCATTACTCCATGGCCACTGCTTTATGGTGAGTCATGGGGTGGTGCGTCAGTGGCTCAGGAGGTACATCCTCTAAATTATGTGAAATGGATCGTCAGACACACTGCACAAAGCAACTGAACAGTGAGAAATAGTTCGATCCTTGCTGTCATTGATCAAATGAGATCTCATTGATCTCTCATTGATTAAAGTTTATGCCAGAGGGAGAGAGCTCCTCTAATCCTCTAGAGGAGACCACCCAATTCCTTCAGCAGCTGTCTTCCATGCCCTTATGCTTCCTCTGAGACTGGAAAGGTCAGGAGGATCCAGAACTTGAGGCAGTGGGACCTTGTGACCGTGCATGGAATTAGGGCCTAATAGAAAGTAGATACAGCCTAGAGCACAGGTGAGGTGAGAAGAAATAATGAAGGCCATGAGATATGTTCCAAACACATGAATTTGGGAGGCAGCAGTTTTTCAAAGTAAAGTTGCAGGGAAGACAAAATTTAAACCAAATTAAACAAATATTTTGCTATTTTAGCTAATCAAAATACTGCTTTTTGTGGCAAAAACAAAAAAGATGGACAAGATTGAGTGATGGAAAGTATTTGCTCTAACGGAACTCTTAGATATCGTTGATGTGAGTGTAAAATGACATGATCACCTTGGAGAAGAGTTCTGCCGGTTCCTTATCCAGTCAAATATATACCTGTCACATGACCTAACAATTCTATTCTGAGGTATTTACCCAAGAAAAATAAAAGGGTATGCACACAAGAGACTTGCACACAAATGTCACCAAAGTTTTATTTATAACACCCCAATATGGCAACAGTTCAAATATCCCTCATCAGGTGAATAGATAATAATGATATATTCACACAACAGAATACCATTCAGCAACAAAGAGGAATGAACCACTGATACATTTGACAGCATGGACAAATGCTGTCCATTTGTAAAAAGTACCAATTTTTTATGATTCAGAGTTCTGATTTTTCAGATTTTATGTTTTTTTTTTTTTTAATGATTCAAAATGGGCAAAACTAATCAATCTGTGGTGTTAGAAGTCAGAATCAGTGGATCCCTGTAATAGAGGAGACAATTGATTGTCCTGGGTATGTGGGAACTTTCTGGAATGTTGGAAAAGTTTTTTTTTTTTTTAAAGGATTTTTTTATTTATGTATACAAGCTGGGGTACATGCCAGAGGCGTGGGGTGCTGAAAGGGTTCACCAGAGACAGAGTGGGGAGCAGAACAGGCAGATCGATGGAAATACACTGCTGAGGGGAGCAGTGGGCAAGTCAGGAGAGGTCTGCCGCGCCATGTGGGAATCTCCCAGGCCGGGCATCGAACTGGCGTTGCTTCTGCCGAAAGCTCCACAGCGCAGCGCTTGACCACTGTGCCACCAGGGAGGCCCGATGTTGGAAACGTTTTATGACTTGATTGGAGTGGTAAATATGGAGTGATAAAAAACACTTACCAAAACTCATTGTATGAGAACATTTTGTTTAATGTAAATTATATCTAAACACAGTCCACAATACAGTTAATTTAAAAATACTGCTCAAACATGAATCAGGACACTCTACATGAGGACAACATACTCACCATCGTGGTTGCTAGTGCCAACTGAAAAATTCTGTCTGCTGGTTTCCCCATTGTCTTCCTCACAGATTTGGGGAAGGACGGAAGGCTATTCTGCATGACTGGGGTGATTTCATTGCTCCATAACCATTCATATGCCACGGCTTTGTTGAATGCAGGTGAGCTTCTACTCATATTGTCTCATATCTGAACATTTGGAATCTTGAAAAATTTTTTTTTAAGATTTATTTTTATTTATTTATGCAACAAGAACTAGGGTATAGGCCAGAGGTTTGGTGGGGGAGAGAGGATTCACCAGAGACAGAGTGGGGATCAGAGCAGGCGAATCTACTGAAATACACTGCTGAGGGGAGCAGTGGGAGAGACAGGAGAGGTCTGCTGTGCCAGGTGGGTTAGCGCCCTTGGTGGAGATTGAACTCATGCTTCAGTGGCTTTTTCTTAAAAAAAGATTTATTTATTTATGCATACGAGCTGGGGAATAGGCCAGAGGTTTGTGGGGTGAGAGGTAGAGGATTCACCAAAGACAATGAATGGGGAGCAGAACAGGCAGATTGACTGAAATCCACCGCTGAGGGGAGCAGCAGGTGAGACAGGAGAGGTCTGCTGCATCATGTGGGAAGCTCCCTGGCCTGGTATTGAACTCATGGTGCAGTGGCTCTGGATAGCTTCATAGTGCTGTGACTTAGCCCATTGTGCCACCAAGGAGGCCCCTGCAATGATATATTTTGAAGTATTAATATGTGGACAGCTAACCAAAGACCATTTTATATTGGCATACCCACTTCCATTTATTTTTCAGTATTCTGAAAGGGAGTTGCATTCTTCAGCAAGCTTTATTCTAACCTAAAAGTATGCTTTAAGTTCAGATTTTGTCCATTTGGAAATCTGTGCTTCTTGCCAGACCTCTCACTGTCATTTTTAATCAACTGAGCACTTTCTTCCATGCCTGTATCTGTGTAATTACATTAATAGAATGGTATCCTAGGGGATTTCCTCTCTATTCTATCTTGAAAGTGGTGAATTAGGATCTGGTAAGTCTGGTAAAATCACCTTTAAAGGACTTATCATCTACCTATTTTCTTAGACTTTCCCAGCTTAGAAAACACTGCTATAATGAAACTGATTCTACCTTCAGTGTGAGGAGCACTAATTGACTTTCTTTCAGAAACCTAACCCGATACTTTCTGACTTATTTTAGATAAAAGGAGCACATATTTAGAAAATGTATTTACAGGTAAATTTAGAAAGATGTAGGTAAGGTTGAATTTGAACATATGTAACATGAAATTTATTTGAAATGAGTTAAATACATTTAACCCCCAAGGAAATATTCCCAAACTTCAAGATTTTAGGTTGGACCCAAGACGTACAGGATTTGAATGTTTATGGGTGGGAACTGGAAATCTGAAATGTTGACAAATTATCCAGCCTGTGAGTTTCTGATGCACATGAGTCAAGACCACAATTTGTACTTTAATCCCATAGTTGAAAGATCCAGTTAGAGTGAGCTATTTCATATGCAAAATAAGAATGGTGAACTTTTTGGTGAACTCAAAATTGCCAAAGCTCTGACTTATTATTATGTAATAAAATAATGGCACACTTTCCCACTAAGGACACTTACTGGAGTGTTCCAAAGGTTAGGAAGAGTGGAGAGAATTCTTTTCCATTAGGAAAATATCTACCACAAAGTTAATGCATTTTATTGTTTTTTTAATGGAGTTTTTTTTCTTTATTGAGAAACTTAAGACTTGGGTACGTTAAATAAAACCAATTTCTGGGGCACAGAAATCAAAACCCACAATAGAAAAAGAAGTAGAAACTATCTGGGCCATAGAAGAACCCAGAAAATACATTCTTTTAACAGAAAAATTCTAGGTGCTTCATAATTGACCTTTTGATACAAAATGACCTATTAAATTTGTAATATGTGGTTCTTAGTGTTGAGGTTCATAGGACAAGGTAGGAAATCTTCAAACCTTTGAGCTGAATTCCATGAGGGCTAAACTAAGAAGTGACTTATTTGAAGCATTATAAACAATAGAAACACTACACTCAAGATTTTTGCTACTGTATTGTTTAGGGCAAATAGCACTAAGCTCCTGGGGGGAAAAGGCTCTATAATATCAAAGCAAAAATAAGTTTGCAAAGGATGATCCAGACTAAAAAAGTGGAAATTATGTTCAGGGCCATCTGGTAAAGATGTTTCACTTGCCTTATCACATTTCTGAAAAAAAAAAAAAAATTCCTAAGCACCTTCTGTTAAGACCAAGATTTAAAGAAAGAGAAGAAAGAAATGCTAAATAGAAGAAAAAATGTATTTTATGCAAAAGCAGTTGGAGTTTTGCTGCTTTTCTTTTATGCTAGAGTAAAATGTGTCATATGCCAGTGACCCACTTTGGGAAATCAAGTGAAACAGATTCAGATACAGGTGTGTTTTGGAGGCCTGTGGTGGGACAGTCTGCTGAATTTCTGCCAGTGTTTGATACCAATTTTTAGAAACAGGATTTCTGCTGGAACCTAGGAAAGAAATGCCCCAGCGACTGTGAATGATCATTTAGGACAATTAAAAAGTCTGATTGAGATTTTGCTGATGGAATTCTAAATTTCCATCTATGACACATAAAATTAAGAGATGTCATAATGATAATAGCCATTTTCTATGAGCTTGGTGCCAGCCACTGAACCAAGTGCTTAGATATATTCTCATATTTCATCATTGCATTAGCCCTACTAGGTATGTGTTATTATTATTCTAACTTTACAGTCCAGGAACTGAGATTTAAAGAGATCAGGAAATTTACTCAATATAACATGGCCAGTTAGGTGATAGCATCAAGATTAAAAGACATATTTTTGAAGTTCACATTCTAACGTTTAATTGTTCCACTAAATTCTTCTCTGTGTATGTATATTTATATCAACATTTGTATTTCACATCTACATTTATGATTGCATTTATAGTTTAAAAAAAATTAAGTCTCTTTCTATAATCTTGAACTCTCTTTGCCAGTCAAATGGTAGAAGACAAGCTTTTCCCTCCACAGAAAAGTAGATATTCACAGTTAAGAAACTATGAAAAATTATAAAGGAATTCTTGGAAAATTTAGCACTGATTCTTCATGTGATTTGACCAAAGTTGCTTCAATATTGGCATCAATATGGAATGGAAACTTTATGCAGGCAGAGCTCAATTCTTTTCTTTCTCTCTTCCCTCATTGCTGCATTAGATAGAAGAGTGCCTGATACAAAACAGATACCTTATATGTACTTGAGTTAATGAGAAAATTCAACAAATAGCTCTCAATTTCTCTCAGACACCATTCTCTTTAAGAGTGGTGAACAGAAGTGATCTGACTTTCATGCTTTAAAGACCATGGGATCCTCTGATGTCACAAGACAAATGATTTGGAGCTGGGTCTTCATTCCTATTTGACTTTTCTAAGACTAGGACATTGACCAGGATTTATTTGTTTTCCAAGTAAGAGATCCAAATTCGGTCTGACCCGATACTTACAACAGGTGCAGGTAAGGGACAGGCCGTGTTAAGGAAGTCTTGGAAAGTAAATATTTGGAGTATTGAAGGTACTATCATTTTCTCTAATTGCTTTAACTCATTTTGCATTGAAACTAGATTTGTAAGCACCTTATTATTGTTTGTAAACTAAGTATCACAGTGCTGCCTGCTTCCTTGTTTTATTTTTATTTTAAGAAATGTCTCTAAATTTCCTTAGGAAAAGAGACAATGCAATTGTCTGAAAACATAAGTTACTGAAAACCAGTTCTCATCACACAGAATACCTTATGGCTGCTCACATTATACATACTATAGACATAAATTAAAGAGAAAAATGAAAGGGTAGTGGAGATATTAATTTAGAAACATATCATCTAATAATCCCTCACGAGGAACAGACACATCTACCTGCAATGTTTTATGAACCTCTTTATTTACTTTTTAATTTTATTATATTTTTTAAAGATTTATTTTTTATTTATACATACAAGCTGGGGTACAGTCCAGAGGCGCGGGGCGGCGAGAGGGCTCACCAGAGGCAGAGTGGGGAGCAGAACAGGCAGATCAGAGATACACTGCTGAGGGGAGCAGCGGGCGAAGCAGGAGAGGTCTGCTGCGCCATGTGGGATTCTCCCTGGCCGGGCATCAAACTCGCATCGCCGCTGCTGACAGCTCCACAGCGCAGTGCTTAACCACTGTGCCACCAGGGAGGCCCTAATTTTATTATATTTTTTAAAGGTTTACTTATTTATGCATATAAGCTGGGGGTACAGGCCAGAGGCATGGGGCAGTGAGAGGGTTCACCAGAGACAGTGGGGAGCAGAACAGGCAGATTGATGGAAATACACTGCTGAGGGGAGTAGCAGGTGAGGCGGGAGAGGTCTGCTGCACCATGTGGGAATCTCCCTGGCTGGGTGTCAAATTCCCTTCGCCTCTGCTGACAGCTCCACAGCGCAGCACTTAACTGCTGCGCCACCAGGGAGGCCCTCTGAACCTCTTTATTAAAGGAAAGTTTATTGCTAATGAAAACTGAGCTTTCAGATTTCCTGAACCTCATTCAGATAGTTTGGAGACATCAGACTCATTCCAAAAATAGTCTGTACTATGTGGCTTAGATTTGTCTATGTTAGCACTGGCACAAACTGTGAAGGTAGAGTATGAGAATTTGCTTGTTTAGTAACATAATTTACTATTTTCAATGGCTAAAACTGGTGGATTAGTATTATGATCTGGCATGATTTTGCTTATGTAAAAGTTTTGCTGAACATGTCCTCATTTTATTATTTCAGTAAAATACATGTGTTTTAAGACCATCAACATGCCAATGAGTTGGTGATTCTTGAAAGAGGAATAAAAAAAAAGAGAGCAGATCTCATTCCATCACTGTTTTGCCAAGCATGGCCCTCTCTTCAGAATCACCAAGGGAGCTTGTTTCAAATTCTAGACTCTTTGCTTTCACATCCCCCAAATCACAGAGACTACGGTGAGCTCCACGGGCCAAATATATTAATAATGTGGCCATGTCTTGTCACGTCTGCCCCCTCCACCCTGGTCCAAATCACATTGCATGCTTGCTCCCCCACAGATTGTTTTTAAAGCTGCTCTTAAGGCACATATCAAGTCATGTCATTTTTTGTGAATACATAAAGCCTGATCAATAGTTAAAATTATTGTTAGCAGTAAGAGTAGTGTTATAGTCACATTGGTGGGGTTCTCTGGGTGACAGGCAGCACCAGATCCACAGAAAAGAAAGCAGAGATAATTTTGGCTTCAGTGTTTAGTTATTTTCAAACTACATGTTGTCATATTGAAATAACACATTCAATCCCTAAATTTCTCTGTTAAGTATAATTTCCTCTGCCCATATTTCTCCATCACTCCACCCAGACATATACAACTCCCACCCCTATATAATTACAACCACCCACATCTACCATCACCCTCTCCCACACTACCACCATCACCACTGCCACCTCAACTACTTCCTCCAACTAACACCACAACCATCATTACTACTACCATCCACCACCATCACCACTGTCTTTCCAAGTTGCCACTTCCATTAGCCATCACTAATAATAACTGTCACCTCGACCATCACCACCTTATCCTCAACTACTTGCAACCACCACCACCATCACCATCACCACCCACAGTACAGCCACTACAAAGTTTTCATTCTCTTACCCAGCTACCATCTTCACTACCAACATCACACACACCTACCACCTACATCATCATTATCACTCATAACTACCACCACTGCTACCACTTTCCTCACAACTATCACTACCTCCATAACTGACACTGCCTCTGCAGCTAATACACCACCACTGTTACCTTTTTTAGTAAAAATGAGTTATTGGTGGCAAGAATCTTTTGAAAACTAATTGGAAAACTATTCCAGAATTCCATTAATTCTTAGTATTATCAATCTATGTCCTATATAAGTAACATCTTCTGTTGCTTAAAAATTGATTAGTTCTAAAACACATTTCATGAAATTATAGAAGGAACACTGTACTAATATTGCCTAAATTTTGGAATTCTCAATTCAAAAGGATAACTTGTTTCTATTAGAAGTTCGCGTTTTCTACTAGTTTTTGTAACACATGTTATTACACATATGCTTAAACATGTTTCCAATGTATACTGACTCCATTCAGACTTACAAAGGAAGACTAAAGTTACTTTTCAGTGCATTTTAATAATATGCTATAAAATGCATTCTCTTGGAAAAAATGTCTATTTGAAACTCACGGTTTGTACTGATTTCATTTTAAGGAACATGGAGATAGAGTTCTTGAAGCTGAAGGAACTGAATATAAAGTAGTTACATTCTTTCAGTTCTCAAACTATTGGGCAATCCATAGAAAAGGAAAATATTAGGGAATATTGCATTTAACATCTCTAAAACTTATGGTATGAAGTCTGAAGTGTTCTAGGGCTTCTAAGACTTTGAGCCTGGAATTCTTGATTCAGACAAGTCTTGGGTAGAAGCCAAGCACATGCAGAGATGGTCTGACAGAAGTAGAGATAGGGGATGGTGCTGGAACCCACCCATATGACCTCCTCCCTGGTGATTCTCATGTCTCCAGCACTGTGAGAAAAATAATTTCTAGCCCACGGACCTCAACCACATGGTGTTCATCAGGAGACCACAAAATAACTGCTATGCTGTGACTTTTAATGGCATCATTAAAATTGAACACTTGCTTTATCAGGCACTGTGTTAGACTTGAGATATAACAGTGCAGTAGGTACAAATAAGCCATCACAGTGTAAATCTAATGGAGAATGCAAAAAAAAAGAAAGAGGGAATATTTGATAGTGTTACAGTTTAGCTGTTCAAACCTGGAGTAAATTTACAACACCTGGTACCGAGAGTCCATGTCTATAATGTGAGTCAGGTATGTATATCATGGCAAAATTTTTTTTAGACTTTTGTTTAAAGGACTGTTTGGAGGAAAGGGTGGTGATGGTTGCCATAATAGTTTCGTACATTAAAAAAACCCTCCTATTTTTAATGATAAATGTGACTGCAAATTTTTTGACCTGCAAGAAGTTGGATGGCAGACTTTCTTAATCTAGAATTCAAAGAGACCTATAAAAAATGGGACTTCGTTGTATTAAACATTTTGCATATGTGGCATTTTCTTTCTGAGTTGAGTATTCAATTTAAAAAGCAGATGTTCTAAAAATATCCCAAGAGCTCCCCAGAAAATGTTAAGAAATGTAGCGTAGAAAGGGCTTTGTTTTCAGTTGGTGCCTGTTCTGATTCTCCTTTTGGATGCAAATTTTAAGTTTTCATTAAATTTATCAGCGGTTTTCCATTAATTTCCCTTAAAAAGGCATTGATTATAATCAGTTTTTAGTTAATTATGAAGTTGAGGTTTAGCATAAAGAAAAAAGCCTGCTATGGAGTAGTTTTGGTAAGAGAGAATCTGGATTGTTAGCTAGCTCCTTCCCCCCAGTGTTATTGAGGTATATATAAATTACATATACTTAATGTACATAATGTGATGGTTTGACACTAGCTTTGATGGAATTCCTGAGCAGGAGACGATGGTCTCTACAGTGAAGACTGTTAGCATGGCGAACTTTGAATAAAGAACAAAAGCGGGGAAAATCTGGCAAACGGCCTTCCTTGTTAAAAGTGCATGGTTTTCCTGGGACCTTTTGTACCTGTGGGGTATTCAGCTACCCTGTACCTGTTTTGTATATTCCCACTGTATTGTTAGTGCCAAACTTACCTAATTCTCCACCACTAAATAATTCTATATTGGAAAATTGATTTAAAGCAGATTTTTCAATTGCTTTGTTGTCTTGAAGCATTGAAATGGATTGTGTTAAAACATTGCATGTAAATTACTGTGGAGACTGAAAATATTTATTTTGGAGGTGTATATAAAATATCCACCAAGGACATAATACATTCAGTTCTCCAGAAGTTTCTCAAGCATCAAATAATATGACAACATTTTTCAGCTGTGATTATGCTGGGCTGCCTCCCAAATGCCTGTTTTTACATATATAAGTCAAGTGATTTGCCCAAGCTAAGCCGCCTGCTGTTCTTCCAGGGATTGATGAACTTCTTTAAAAATCTGTAATGAATAATAGTGGCTTATAATTACAGAGAATTGCTACTTTAGTGTAGTTTCTTTAAAAATACTTGCCAGAACAACAGTTTAAACAACTAGACTGTCACAAGTGAACCACAGTCAATTAGGCATAAAAGAAAGCTCCTCTCCTAATTAAAAGTCCAAGAACAGTACCAAGAAGGAGAGGAGTTTTCATAGGACAGAGTTTTTGAGGTGTAAGTTGGGTAAGTCACTTGACCTCCTTATCTTTTGTTTCCTAATCTCCCCAGACAGGGGCTCAATGGAATTATTTGTAAAGACTTTTGTTTTAAGTCTGATTTGAAGGGCACTGAGAATAGGTCATGTAGAAAGTATTTGCTTATTGCTAAAGGGGATAAATAGTAATCAGAGGACTTTATTGCCAAATTATACCCCTGAGTTCAGCCAGAGCTGCAGTGGGCAGTTTTGATGGTCCTTACACTGCCAGTGTCACACTTCAGGACTCCCAACCCAACACCTTTCCTTATGCAGCAGAAGCTGGCTTAGCCTGAACATAAATATGCCAAATATGAGGACCTGAGCATCCTGGAGGCAGGCCAAAGAAGTGATGGGATAGAGTGAAACTGAAACTGAAATGGTCTGGAAACTGAAACACATGAAACTGAAATGGTCTGAAAGGGTGATAAAGAAGAATATTTTCTACTGATTATGATAGCTTTACCTGCCAGTGTTATGCATAAAGTTGCTATTTCATGACTTGTGTTTTCAGCGTACACATGTATATGTATGTGTATGCACACACACACAGCATAGAAAATGCTATGAGTTATCAATGACTGATGAACTCTTCAGGTCAATAAAAATTTATTGAGTACCTCCCTTACCACAGATACAGTTCCAGCTGCTGGGAATACATCAATGAACAAAAGAGAAATATTTCCCCTCATGGATTATTATGTTATAGTGGATAGGTGGTGGGAGTTGAAAGAAAACAAGCAATAAAGTAATTAAGCTAAAAATAGATTGAAGTTTGACATCTACTATGAAGGAAAATAAAGTAGGAGATGAGGAAAAAGAACAGTGGGAGACAAAAGTGGGAGCCTGCAATTTAGATCGTGATCAAGGAAGACCTCTCAAGATGGTGACTTCTGAGCCAAGATAGGACTGAAGTATAGGAGCAGTCCTCGTCCCCCAAGTATGTGGTCATCACCCTTTACTTCTGTAGTGAGGGACGATGAGTGCATTAGTTGTGGGTATGGTGTGGTAACATTACAGTTGAAGAGATGTGAACCTATTCTTCTAGATTCCCTAGATGGTTACATCAGGAGATGTAATGATATATCAATAAACAAATAAAAGTTTGCCAATATTTGAAAATATCACCTTTCTACGTTTCTATCTCTATGAACTTGACTGTCCTTAGTATCTCATGTAAAAAGAGTTGTATCTTATTTTTCATATTGTGAACCACTTTATTTCAATTAGCATAATGTCCTCAAGATTCATCTTCTTTTTGAGATGGACTAATGCTCAATTGTATGTGTATACTACATTTTGTTGATTTATTTATCAGTTGATGGACACAGTTTGCTTCTACCTTTTGTCTACTGTGAATAAAATTTTGAATATGGATGTACATCCATTTCTTCAAGATTCTCCCTTTAATTCTTTTGGGCGTATGCCCAGTAATGGAATTTCTGTATCATATAGTAATTATATTTTTCATTTTTTGAGGAGCCACAATATTGTTTTGAATGGTGGCTGTGCCATTTTACATTCTCATCATCAGTTTACAGGGTCCCATTTCTTCAAATCCTTGGCAGCATTTATTTATCTATTTATTTATTTAATTTATTCATTTAAATAGGTGTGAGGTGATATCTCATTGTGGTTTTGATTTACATTTCCTAATGATTAGTGGTATTGAGCATCTTTTCATATGTTTGCTAGTCATTTGTGTGTCTTTTTTTAAAAGTTTCTATTCAAGTCTTTTGCCCATTTAATTGGGCTATTTATTGTTGGGTTGTTGGGTTCTTTATATATTACGGGTTCAGGAATGTAATTTTCAAGTATTTTCTCCCATTCCATTGTTTTTTTCCCCACTCTATTGTTTGTATATTTTGGTGCATAAAGGCTTTCAATTTTGAAGTAGTCCATGTTATCTACTTTTATTTTGTTTCCTGTGCTTTTCATATCAAGTCCAAGAAATAATTGCCAAATTCAAGGTCAAGAAGCTTTTCCCCTGTGTTTTCTCTAGGGGTTTTATTGCTTTACCTTCTATGTTAAAGTCTGATCTATTTTGAGTTAACTTTTGTATGTGGAGTATGGGAGGGTCCAACTTCAGTTTTTGCATGTGGAATCCAATTTTCCAAATACCATTTGTTGAAAAGACTGCCCTTTTCCCAATTGAACGGTCTTGACATCTTTGTTGAAAATCATTTGGCCGTACATGGAGAGCTTATTTGGGCTTGCTAGATCTTTTGGTATTTAAAAATAAACCATAAGTTGGAATTTTATGTGTAACAATATGTTAAAGTTCAAGGATGCAAAAAAAAAAGTAAGTGAAAAAAAGTTAAAATTAAAGCACAGTAGTAGAGCAAAGAAAATACAAATGTAGGTCATTTTCAGTATATTGGGTACTAGTTTGTTTCTTTTGTTTGAAGGGAATGGAACTGGCTAGATATACATACACATAGAGACTCACATTTTAGCAAGTTTGTGTTCTGGAAAAAATTTATTTTTTACTGGGTTTATTATTAAATACATTTTTTTTTGTGGAGAGTTAATAGTATGGAAAAATGGGGCACTTTTTTTTTTAAAGAAGGCTACAGAGGGATCTTGAAGTTATTTCTCCTTTGCGAGGACAGGCAACTTTACACATGTAATGTTTCCATGTTCTCTCAATGGGATCCATTTCTTTTTTAAAATATATATGTGTGTGTGTGTATTATTTTTTTGTTTATATCTTTTACATTGTGTACCTTGTGTATTCCCTTTGGGTAACCCACCACCAAGTCACCCATGACCCATCACCATAGTCCCTTGTGCTCTTTTCTACCCCATTTTGAGCCCTTATCCTCCCCCTCCCACACTGAGTGTCTCTCTCTTGTTTGGTTCCCCTATATACCTGTTATAAGTGAAGCCATTTGGTATTTTTCTCTTCCTTTCTGGCGCCTTTCACTGAGCATGATCCCTTCTGGTTCCATCCATGTCGCTGCGAATTGCATGTGTTTATCTTTTTTGAATGCTGAATAGTATTCCATTGTGTATATGTACCACATCTTCTTGATCCAATCATCTATTTTTGGGCATCTGGGTTGTTTCCATACCTTAGCTATTGTAAACAGTGCTGCAGTAAACATACGGGTACATGTATCATTTTGGATTATTGTTTTTGTGTCCTTTGGGTAGATTCCTAGGATTGGTATTGCCGGGTTATATGGAAGCTCCATTTTTTAGCAGTTTGAGGAATCACCATACAGCTTTCCATAGTGGTTGGACCAGTTTGCATTCCTCAGTGGGATCCATTTCTTTGAAGCCAGAAGAGGTGAAAAGGCGAAGGAGAAGGAACTAGTATTTGTCCAGTGACTAGGGACAAGTGCTTTACAAGTGTATTTTATTGTCATACAAAAGTGCCCCTACAGTTTTTTTTTCCAATGTTGGTTTTTTAATTTCTGTTAAAAACTCCATAATGTTAACAGAAAATAGCTTCTTTTAGGTCACAAAGTAAATGAATGGCAGAACTAGAATTTAGACACAGGTGAGCCTCCAAAATGGCATGATTTTACCAGGATATATTATCTCTAAATACAAATCTCCCAGTGGCTGAGATGAGCAGCCAGGCGACTTAGTGAAGGAAAATAGATTGTACTTCATTATCCCATTTAAAAACTAACTAAATTAAAAGTAAATAAAAAATAGGTGCAAATCAAGAGAAACCTAACCTTCCTGACTTTATAATGTGTTACTACCTTAATATATGCCTGAAATCCATCAATTTATGCAAATACCCTCTCCCTGTAATTAGGCTTATTTTTTCTTTTTAACTAAGTTCCTAAAGTGTGGGCACTTAGTAAGTGATGACAATTATTATTCTGTGTAATAATAATGAAAAATGTGAATAACCATAATTAGTGAAAGCAGCAGATTTTCCAGCTACCACCTTTTGAGAATTCAAAGTGAATTTTTGAATGCTTGCATGTGAAGCTTTTAAACCTGCAAATCCCTTCTTATGCCAACGCGTCACATGTGCTTCTTTGAGGAATCCGAAAGCAGTGGGGGGTGCACTAAATCACATAACCTGAGCTGGAACACCCCCCCCCCAACCCTGAGAGCCCCAATTCTCTGATTTTTCTTGAGATGAAACTAAGGTGAAGTGTGTTCAAGTTCATAGCCAACACTGGAACTGAAGTTTCTTCAATCGTAGTGCGAACCTGACTCTGATATTTCTTTTTTTTTTTTTTAAAAGGTTTCATTTATTTATGCATACAAGAACTGGGGTATAGGCCAGAGGTGTGGGGGGAGGTGAGATAATTCACCAGAGACAGAGGGGGAGCAGAACAAGCGAATCTACTGAAATCCACTGCTGAGGGGAGCAGTGGGTGAGACAGGAGAGGTCTGCTGTGCCATGTGGGTCAGCTCCCGGGCCGGGGATGAAACTTGTGCTGCAGTGGCTGCAGATAGCTTCATAGTGCTGAGACTTAACCCCTTGCACCCATTTCTTTCTTTTTTATTAGCTTTTGAGCTAACTCAAGAGACCCTGAGATTCATAATGTCACATAGTATCTTTAAATTGAAAAAATTTTCTACATGTCTATGTTATTTCCAAAACATATGAATATTCTATTTTGATTTTATGTTTAGGGATACACTCAATAACTTACTGAACAGGGAGGAGCGTGGAGGTTCCACTCTCTAAGATGGAGAAGTTTTGGAGAGAGAGGAACTTGGTTTCATACATACTTAGTTGTGGTTCCAAAGAGATGTTCAAGCTGAGTATTTGGTGGGCAATCGAAAATGTAAGTGAAGATAACAGGGAAGCGATCTGGACTGGAAATAGATGTTTACACCAGTTAAAAGTGTTCCTGAACTCTTTGCAAATAAGTTGCAGACATGATACTCCTTGGCATTAAATACGGCAGCATGTATTAGCTAAACGTAAGGACATTTTCTTATATAAACACAGTGCAATGCTTAATACTATTTTCTGATGTGTACTATTAACTTATCTACAAATAATATTCAAATTTCACCAATAATCCCAGCCGTGTTCTTTATAGTACATGTGTACATGCACCCATGTACCCACACAAAGTTCCATATTTCAGGATCATCTGATCAGTAATCAAACATTGCACACACACACACACACACACACACACACAATGCATTGCATTATATAATTTTTATATTCATAATAGAAATTTCACAATTTCAGTTGAAGATTATTTACCACTGGGAATCTTGGTTAAAAAATGTCAGAAATTCTTTTTACTATACTTAAATCTTCTCTATAATTTTGAAATTATTTAAAAATGAAAAGTTACAGAATGTGTTACTGGATACCTCTTTGTTTAAAAAAATTTAATTCTGCATTTCCTTAACTATCTTAGTCTGTTTGAGCTACTGTAACAAAATACTACAGATTGGGTGGCTTAGGCAGATTTTACTTCTCAGGATTCCTGAAGACTGAAAAGTCCATGATCATGATGTCAGCAGATTTGGTTCTTGGTGAAAACTTTCTTTCTAACTTGCAGATGGCTCCCTTATTTCTATGTCTGTATCTGGCAGGAGAGAGAGCGAGCGAGCTTGATGTTACTTCCTCTTCTTATAGATATTGATTCTACCACAGGGCCCTCCTCTCATCATTTTGTCTAAATTGGATTAGCTCTCAATAGCCCCTCCTGCCAATACATTAGGAGTTAGGGCTTCAACTTCAAAATTTTGGAAGGACACAAATATTCAGTCTGTAACAGTGACAAAAATTTATTAAAGCTCTATATTGCATATCTATATATCTATAATATATGCATATATAAAATATGTAAATATACATATACGGAGAAAACCATATACATAGTAGACTATATAGAAAAGGCTTATATTATATATTAGGGACAGATGCCAGGAAATTATGATTTATATTGAAATATTAATTCTATGGAAAAAAGGTCTATTGATCAATTTTGAAAATCTTGATCTATTTTCAATCCCCCAACCCTTTCCTCAGCCAAAACTTATCTTCCTTCTGTTATATAAGCTGCATATTAGCAGGGATCTTGTGTATTCTGTTCACTGTTTTATTCTCTCTGTCTAGAACAGTGTTTATTCACTGATAAGAACTCAAAAATATTTGCCGAACAACTAAATAACAAAAAATACAGACCTTTCATTCACTTATTGACATATGCTTTTTCTCCACGACGTACCAAAATACCAAAAAGCACCATTATAGTGGGAAGAGGTGGGCTATGGAGTTGTAAGACTCAGGGAAATTGTAACAGCTATTTCCTAGGGTTTCTGTGAGATGTGATCATAAGCAGAACACCTTGAGTGGGATTGGTAGATGCTTGACAATGATCCCCAGTGGCTACCACCACTTCCTTCTCCTAATAGATCCTGCTTTTAGAATGTTTCTCTAAGGTAAGCAAGCCAGTGTTGAGCAGATAAATTGTTTAGTCTTCTTAAAATCCCAATTGCTTCCACCATCTATTGGAAATAGAGTTGGATAAAATCATACCCAGTCACTTTCTTCCAGGATCCTTTTGTGGACGAGGGCCCTGTCCTCCCCTATCGTGAAATATGTCAGACATCCTGTGGAGACTTTCCTTCTGCAGGCTTTTCAATACCACCAGTTAAAAGATGAGTGAAATAATTAAGACAGCTCTATTTGACATAACTGAGAAACATTGCTCTGGGAGCTGGGGAAAAGATAGTATAGCTGCCCTCTTATCTTGCAAATCTATTGAATTATAAATGAACGAATGAACGGCAGAGAACTTGAGAACTTAATGCTAAGTGTCAACTCTATACTAGGCATGTGCAAGATGCTCTGAGAAGCGTGGAGGTGAAGTGGAATGGTACAGTGAAGCGACAGAAAGGACAACTACTAAAAAAGAAAAGTACAGGCGCAGGCTGAATGATGGGAAATTGAGAGTGGATCGGAACAGCTAAGAAAATGGGAAGGTTCTTGAGAGGATGACACACATTAAAAATACAGGCAACAACAAATGCTGGAAAGGATGTGGAGAAAAAGGAACTCTTCTACACTGCTGGTGGGAATGCGAACTGGTCCAACCACTATGGAAAGCTGTCTGGCGATTCCTCAAACTGCTAAACATGGAGCTCCCATACGACCCAGCAATACCACTTTTGGGAATTTACCCAAAGGACACAAAAACACTAATCCGAAAGGATACGTGCACCCGTATGTTCATTGCGGCACTATTCACAAAAGCAAAGGTATGGAAGCAACCCAGATGTCCAAAAATAGATGATTGGATCAAGAAGATGTGATACATACACACAATGGAATACTACTCAGCATTCAAAGAAGATAAACACATGCAATTTGCAGCGACATGGATGGAATTAGAGGGAATCATACTCAGTGAAATAAGCCAGAAAGAAAAAGAAAAATATCGAATGGTTTCACTTATAACAGGACTATAAGGAAACCAAATAGGAAAGAGACACTCAGCGGGGGTGGGGGGGGGAAGAGAGGAGTGGG
>PVIJ01020571.1:0-20629 GCA_004024925.1 Scalopus aquaticus | reverse complement strand
AGAAGATGCCTTATTTGAAGGCCTCCCTGGTGGTGCAGTGGTTAAGCGCTGCACTGTGGAGCTGTCAGCAGCGGCGATGCAAGTTTGATGTCTAGCCAGGGAGATTTCCATATGGCGCAGCAGACCTCTCCTGCCTCACCCGCTGCGCCCCTCAGCAATGTGTTTCCGTTGATCTGCCTGTTCTGCTCTCCACTCTGTCTCTGATGAACCCTCTTGCTGTCCCACACCTCTGGCCTGTTTGTATGCATAAATAAATAAATCTTTAAAAAAAAAAAAAAAGAAGATGCCTTATTTGAGAGAGCACTTCATGGCCTGACCTACCTTGCTCTATGGACAACTGAAGTAAGACTTCTTCCTTCTCCTCCAGTTGCGCATCCAGCTGACCCTGCAACTGGGAGACATTCTGTTGTGGCTGTTCTCCCACCAGCTCATCGCTCCACTGAGGCTGATTACTGCTGTCCAGCATGCTTAAAATGGAAAGCAAGTAGGGAGCAAGGTAAAAGCTGTCACATGGATACCAAAAGGTGTATGATACGACACCTTTATTACAGAGGTTCAGCATCTCCTAGTTCTAGTTCATTATTCATTCCCGTACATGTTTTTTCTGCCCCTGCCTTATCTGTAACTGTCATTTACCAACTGCCTTGGAACCTTTGGATCCTATGAGTTATTGCTCAGTATCACCTCTATATAGGTCTCAGATATCCCACTGAGCAAACAACCCAGTCACATCTATTTCCCAAGGAACTTCTAAAGCATGATGGCTTTCTTTAGGTTAGTAACTGAATACCAAGACATTCTCATATCTACATTAGAAGTGAGGAACAAAATATTCCCCTTTTCCTTACTCCTTATCTATTACCTTCACCAATGGTCTTGCCTTTGAATCAGATTATAAAGTTGACACTGGAAACAAAAACTAAACATTTCACTAACTGTATCCTGCACACCATTATTGCTAGCTGTCAGGGCAGACTCATGGCTGGTTCTTTTCACAAGTGAAGAGATACTGATAATTATTTCTGCTTATGTCTTTTCTGATTTTTTGTTTTAATAAATGTGGTCTAAAAACAACTTATTATTAAGAGTTCTTGGTACTTCCTGACCATATATTATATGATGATCCAAGCAAATAATGTTCTGAATGATGAAGAAACAGTAATGTTTGTCACAGGAAGTCTTCAAGTGGATCACCCCCACACTATTTCATTTCTCTGTGCTGAAAGCAGCAGTTGTTCCCAAAATGCATCTATACAACCTCCCCAATCTACCCTCTGCAGCTTTCAAATAAGTCAGAGAGCCCATTTAATTTTTTTAAACTGTCAAATATTTTTAATTTCAAAATTAATACATACTTATTATGATATAGGAATACAGAAATGTATTTTATACAGAATAAAAGTGGAGGTGCTTCTATGCCCTACTCCATGCCTTTAATCTCTTTGAAGGTTTATGGATTTATACATATATACAAAAGACAAATTAGGTCAGAGTTAGCATATTCTTTTGCAAGATCATTCTTTTTTAAATTATATATCTTAATATAGGTCTACCTCATTTTTATCGGCGTCATAGTATTTTTTTTTAAATGGAGGTTTTAACATTTTTTTTTAAGATTTATTTTTTATTTATACATACAAGCTGGGGTACAGGCCAGAGGCGTGGGGTGGCGAGAGGGTTCACCAGAGACGGAGCGGGTAGCAGAACAGGCAGATCAGAAATACACTGCTGAGGGGAGCAGCGGGCAAGGCAGGAGAGGTCTGCCTTGCCATGTGGGATTCTCCCCGACTGGGCATTGAACTCGCGTCGCCGCTGCCGACAGCTCCACAGCACAGCGCTTAACCGCTGCGCCACCAGGGAGGCCCCGTCATAGTATTTTATCGTGGGTATGCAACAAGATTTATTTAGTCAATACCCTATCAAAGGAAATTTGGAAGGTTTACAATTTTTTTTTACTATTACTAAGAATGCAGTAATTAACAACCTTTTATACGTATACCTTTGCATGTACATTAGAGGCTTTCTTTAATTTTGATTTCAACATAAAAGGAATTGCTGGCACAAAAGATAGCATGGTTAACATTTGGACACTTAGTGTCAAATTCTCTGTCCAATTTATATTCTCACTAAAAGTATTGTGTTCTAGCTCCCTTCACATCCTTATCATCATTAGGTATTATTTTGAAAAACTGGAAGACATTTCTCACAATTGCCCTTTATACCAAACAATGTTGTGGGACCCAAGTTTTGTACTCACTTTTCTAAGAGTTTGTCATAATTGTCAATCAGCAATTTGCGTTCTTTTTCCAAATCTTCAACTCTCTCCTGAAACTAAGAATGATAGTAGAGTGCATAAGAAAAAATGTTTAAATCTATTGCAGTGCACAAGTTTTCCCTTTTTCCACTACAGGATGGGGCAGGTGGCAGATATTTTATACTCATCTCTTATGTCTATGAGGAGACATTCAACTAGAAAGGTTTGAGCCAAATGAAGGAGGGATAGAAACTTTCATTGGAATTAGTAAGGCTTCTCTGAAAGCTTTCATGGATTCTGGGTTTCGATTGTCGGGGATGTAGCAGAACTTTATATACAGTATAAACCTTAGTTTTTCGCCAATGGTGTAAACTTGTGCAAATGATTTAAACACTTAGAGCCCCATTGTTCTCATTTGAAAACACATTGCTAAAATACACATTTTGATAACTCTAAAATTGGAATGTAACTTACAATGATGGTGTCTTTTAATTATTATTGCCATTTACCTCCTTCAGTGTTATCTGCAGGATAGACATATCTTCCAGTTGACTCTTTAAGCTCACAGCCTTCATGCTCTCTTCCTTCAGTTCTGCCCTGAGCTCATTCACTTGGCTGAGGAGGGCATCATGAGCTGCACTCAGGATTCCCTGATTCGGGGGCAAGAAGAAAGGTGATCTGGAAATGGTCCTATCATGCAGCAGGGATAATATCAAGACTAACAACCCTAGTATTCCCTAGTGGGAGTCACAAAGAACAACTTTGATTACTAGCATATTGCCTTTAAACTTGTTTGTCACCTAGCATTTCCCAGGAAGTACTGTTTCTCTGTTAATGCGAATTTTGCACTCTGGGAAACAGGAATTTGTAACTGAAGTCTTTATTTTCCCAGGGTTCAAATTAGGTCATGGCTCTAAGTGAAGTGACATATTACAAAGCCACCTTTATTTTCTAAGCTACTTGACTTATTTTTTTGATGATATATGCCATGTTAACTCTAGAAGTATGTATTTTTCTGACAGATACCTGGTGAGGATCAACTTAAATTGGTCATGCTGGGAACTCTGCCTTACGGACTTCTGATCACGACATTCCCTAGCTTCATCTGAACCCCACTCACAGGGGTGAATAGTGACAAATATTTAACAACACCAAAGAGGACTTGCAATAACTTTGTTATATCTCACCACCTCATGCACACTTAATTAGCACTCTTAGGAATTTTTGAGCAAAATGCTATAATTCTCTCTCAACAGCATGATAACAATAGTATCATTTGTCTTAAAAGAAACTATATAATAACTTTGATTCGGTTGGCTAAATTCTGATGTTATTATTTGAAAATGAACACAGATTTCTTTGGGTTTCATTATATCATTTCTAAGAAATGGAGATTGAGGAATCTTTATTAAGTACCTTTTGGAGCAGAGTATCATATGCCTAAAACAGAGAAAAAAGTATTATTCTATTGCTATGTCAATTTGATGTTTATATTCATAACACTAATGTTTAAATACTTATATTTAAAGATCTTATTAAAAATTCCCATAAATCAAGGAAATCTCTACTTGTTTACTAATTGCGACTACTTTTCCTCTGCCCTAGTTTGCCAGGTAGTCTGTGAAAGTAATAGAGCATACCATATTTTAAAGGATAAAAGGCCATTTACACACATTTGTATCACATTTCTTGGTGAATTATGCAAGAAAAATAGTTAATTTCAAACTAAGTGTTATCTCCAATTCAGTATGCTTTTAGACGGTCTTTCTCCAATTTTAGGAATAAAAACTAACAATAGGGCCTCCTTGGTGGCCTGGGTTAAGTCTCAGCACTATCACCAGTATGGCCTGAGTTCAACTCTGTTTAACTCCCTTCAATTCCCGGCCAGGAAGCTGAAACAGGCACAGCAGACGTCTCCTGTCTAGCCTACTGCTCCCCTCAGCAGTGTATTTCAGTCAATCTACCTGTTCTGCTCCCCACTCTGTCTCTGGTGAATCCTCTCATCCCCCTCCACATACCCCTGGCCTAAATCACAGTTCTTGTATGCATAAATAAATAAAATAAATCTTTAAATAAAAAATAAAATCTATTTCCAAAATATTTCAGACATTAGAAAAGAGTAAAGTGCTCTCTCTGGGGAGAAAACTGATCAGGTTATTAACCTATTAAAATCTTTCTATTGCTTTCCATTGCCTATAGGATAAAATCTAAATTCTTAATAAGGCATCCATGACCTGGCCCCTGAAATTTCTTACCACTGTGCCTTTGCCTACACTTATCCCCTAGAAATTCTATGTTGTCTTTGCCAGCTGCAAATCTTTCAGTATTTCCAGTATTTGGTTATGAATATATTTCCTTATGAATCCTTTTTGTATTCTGCCCACCATTCTGTGGTAGTCTGACTATTCACTTTCTCTTTTTTAAAAAGATTTATTTTTACCTGTTTATGCCTACAAAAACTGGGGTGTAGGCCAGAGGTGGGGGGGTGGTGAGAGGATTCACCAGAGACAGAATGGGGAGCAGAACAGGTGGACTGACTGAAATACACTGCTGAGGGGGACAGCAGGCGCAGCAGGAAAGGTCTGCTGTAACATGTGTGTCAGCTCCCTGGCCAGGGATGGAACTCATGCTGCAGTGGCTGCCAATAGCTTGGTATCACTGAGACTTTAACCCCTGTGCCATCAGGGAGGCCCCTGACTATACTCTTTTTTTCTTCTCCCCTTTACATCCTGTGTGTAGATAGTTGTATCTGTTTACATCTTGTTCTTTTACTCCTATAAGTTCCTTGAAGGTAGGAGCTAACTTTCTTATCTTTGTATTCTTTGCATCCATTGCTTTGCATAGTGCCTGGTACTTAATAGCTAGTCAATAAAAAAATTATGCCAATCTGTTAATTAGTTCATTGATGCCCTATTTACATAATTGCTATTGTATAGTAAAGAGAAAAAAACATGAACATTGGTATCAGATAAACTTGGGCTCAAATCCTGCTCCGCTCCTTGCTATTTTTATGACTTGAGCAGGTTACTTAACTTCTGAGGCTCAGTTTCTTCATCCATCAAATGTACTTACCTTGAGGGCCTCCCTGGTGGCGCAGCGGTTAAGAGCTGCGCTGTGGAGCTGTCGGCAGCGGCGACACAAGTTTGATGCCCGGCCAGGGAGAATCCCATATGGTGGGGCAGACCTCTCCTGCCTCGCCCGCTGCTTTCCTCAGCAGTGTATTTCTGATCTGCCCGTTCTGCTACCCACTCTGTCTCTGGTGAACCCTCTCGCTGCCCCATGCCTCTGGCCTGTACCCCAGCTTGTATGTAAAAATTAAAAAAAAATGTACTTACCTTGAGGGCTCTTGTCAAGCGTAAATGAGCTCTTGACTATGAGTATCTAGGACACAGTTCAGCATGTAGAGAGCCCTCAGGAAAGGAATCTCTGGTTTATTTCCCTTCCTTTGTGAATGTTACTGTTCTTAGCTTCCCAACTTTATTACATTCTGGTTGTGGTCCTTGGCTGGGACCCTAACCATGGTACAAATTAACCTCATTTAATTTCACTTTAGCAAATAGGGCTTGTATGTTCTTACAATAGAGAGATAATGAAAAGTATTGGGAAAAAAAACAGATTCTGAGGGTAAGACTTGGCTTTGAATAATACCGACTAGTTGTGTGATCTTAGGCACAACTGGGTACTCCCACATGTGAAAGGGAGAAAATAATATTAACAATCCCCCTCCCCCAAAAAGCATAGCTTATGACAACTCACCTCTTGAACTCTTGTTAATTGTGCTTTCGTTACTGCCAGTGAGGTATTCCTTTCATGTAAGAGCTTCTTAAGTTGAATCAGTTCTATATTTTCCTTAATGGAAGCTCTAAAGAAAGAAAACAGTGCTAAAATGGTCTGTTTATGAATGGGATAGACAGTTAAGCACTTCCACCCTCCTCCCCCAGATTCTTGGAGCAGTGAAACCATCTGTATGATACTATACTGATAGATACATATTGTTACACATTTGTTCAGACCCATAGAATGTACAACATCAAGAGTAAACTCTTAGAAAACGAGGTGATTTAAGATAGTTGAATACTGAAACATTGATTTTAAAGATTTATTTTTATTTATTTATGCACACAAGAATTGGGGTATAGGCCAGAGGTTCAGGGGATGAGAGGATTCACCAAAGACAGAGTGGGAAGCAGAACAGGTAGATCTACTGAAATGCACTACTGAGGGGAGCAGTGGGCGAGACAGGAGAGGTCTCCTGTGCCATGTGGGCTAGCTCCCTGGCAGGGAAATGAAACTCATGCCACAGTGGCTGGCAATAGCTTGATAGCACTGAGACTTTAACCCCTATGCCACCAGGAAGGCCCTGAAACATTGATTTTAAAAGTATACTTTTAAGTTAAAAAAAATGAACTGGAAATAGAACTATGGCTTATGGGCGATAATAATCTATCAGTGTAGGATCATTTATTGTAACAAATTTACCACTCTGGAGTGGGTTATTGAGAGTGGGAGAGGCTATTTATATGTGATGACAGAGGTGTGTATGGGAAATCTCTGTTCTTTCCGCACAAATTTACTGTAAACCTAAGACTGCTCTAAAACAATTAAGTCTATTAAAGAAAAGTCCTTCAGGAACTGATTTACAGAGAGGGCTGAACACCTGATCAGGTGAGGAAGATAACATAATTTTCCTTCTTGAACTGAATCAGCAAATCTATTACATAAAAACACCCCCTGGAGGATAATCTAGCTCTTAACCCACTTGGGACTCCAAGGTCTACTTCTCAGATTGAATTTAATCCTAATCATTTCATTTTCCCTGAGATACAGGAGAGGTACAAATGAAATGGCTTTCTTTTTCAATTCACTATGGTTGAAGCAAGGAATGCCAAACTCTTACCGAAGCTCTGTGGCTTTCTGAGCATACTCCAGAACAGAGCGTTTCTGTTCAAAATCTTTATCTTTGGACCACAATTTCTCTGGAGACTTGGCTGGTTCTTTCTCTTGCCCAGTGTTGCTGGTCATACTATGGGCACTGTTAGGCATGCAGAGACCAATAAGTTTAGTAATGATTATGGCTTTCCTGAAAGAAATTATACTGTTAGAATTAGGAACATTAAACACAAAAAGAAGAAATAGAATCTGCTGTCATAAAGGTTTATTTATTTTTTTTAAGATTTATTTATTCATGCATACAAGTTGGGGTGTAGGCCAGAGGTATGGAGAGTGAGAAGACTCACCAGAGACAGAGTGGGGAGCAGAACAGGCATATCGACTGAAATACACACTGCTGAGGGAAACAGAGGTCAAGGCAGGAGAGGTCTGCTGTGCCATGTGGGAAACTCCCTGGCTGGGGGATCAAACTCGTGCTACAGTGGCTCTAGACAGCTTCATAGTGCTGCGCTTAACCATTGTGCCACCAGGGAGGCCCTGCTGTGTTTAAAGTTTAGATCTGGGCTCAAACATATGTAAAAAGAAGTTAGAGGGGCTAACGTGGTATTTGTAGAGCATAATCTTATAAAATATAGCTTTCAAGTGTCAAACAGAAATATAAATGACCTGCAGGGTAACAACAAAAAGGGAAAGAAAGGACATACATTATACATTCAATTAAGGAAAAAAGTGTTTTCCTTTCTGTGGAAGACAGAAAGCTGCTTCTTTTCCCTTTTCAAGCAATGAAGCTGGACTTGGACTTAAGGTTCACTTTCCATTCTCTGATAATGCTGGGAAGACTCAAAAGTGCCAAAATTCACTTGTTCCCTAAATAATTTATTCCCGATTAAAGCTGAAAGAATAAAGCACAGGATGAATGAAAAGAACTCACAGTTCACTGGGTTCACTGGTTACTTCACCTCTGATTTCTTCATTTGGCACATGCTCCTTGAATGTGGGAGGGGCTATGTATCTCAGCCTCTCCCTTGGCTCTGAAAGTTTAGACAGAAATGCAAACTGTCACAACAGATTTCTCCAGAACAGCAAGTGCTAGAATTGGAACACCAATTTTCTGAAATTAGGGAGCCTTGAGGCCTGGGGGAAACCTTTCTGTAACCACTGATTCCAAAAGGTTCTCAATCTTTACTTGTGCACAGAAATGCAGCTACAGATTTAGAAGTCAGTCAGACCATTAACTTGCAAGTTAAGTGAGTATAAATGGGAAGAAAGAAAGGTACAAGCTTGTCTGGAATAGGAACTGTTGTCCAAGTTTAATGTACCTTTATTTCTAGTACCTGATATATATGGATACTCAATAATGCTGAGCTGTTAAATTGAACTGAAATTTAAACTTATTTGATTTTCTACTTTTAGCTTCTTCTTTTTTTTTTTTTTCATAGATCTGGTTGACTAGAGTAGGGAACTTCAAAGTATTGGACTATCCTAAACAAAACTTAACATTGAATCCTGAGGATGAATACCACCTCATTTCCATTCACGTAAATGAGGGATAAGTACTAAGTAACGGAAATGTACACGCAGCATTTAATTCAATGTTGGGTTTCACAGCATTCAGAAATTCTTGGTCACTTGAAACACAGGAAGAAGAGAAAGTGCAATTAACTTCCAAGGATCACTTACAGCCTAACTTCTAGGCCTGGTGTCAAGGAATCTCTGAAGCCATGGAATTGTATGAAAAGCTTTGTCAATCTTTAAGTACATTTTTCTTGGGAGAAAGCCTAAACTTTGATCATGGTTTCAAAGGAGTCTACTTCCCCCAATTTAGTGCCAATGGCCAATTAGTACAGAGATCTATAGTTCCAGTAGAAGAATCTGTCTTCAGATCACTGCTTCACTTCTAATCAGGACATAATGTTATCTCTGTGTTTACATTCTAGGCCTGCTGCAGTCTTGACTACCAAATTTCCCATTTCCCTTGTTTGATTCTCCCCTCAGCAGTACTTCATGGTTAACTGAGGATTTTGAACCTGACATCCCACCCCGGAGAAAAAGGATTAAGAAAGGTAGAAAGGTTTGAGAACAAAAGAACAAAATGGGGTGACTGGCAGGATAAAGCCATGAGGAGGAAAACACAGTGGGTAGAAGTCAATCATTCACAGGGTTTTTGCCCTTTGGGGCTTTGGCCCTGATTCGCACCCCTCTTGGGTTTCTCCAGCACCCAAGCACCAGCAGAATGGAGCTGTCTGTGTCCTGTGTAGACGCGTGGTCGGGTACGGTGGCTTGCAGGGGGGGCAACACTCTGAAACTGCTGTTGCATCCCATGCATCAAGGAGTGCTGGTGCTTGTGGGGACGCTGCTGCCACCCTGTGTTCCGTGGCCACTTTGTTGCCTCTAAGAGCTGCTCCCCTGCTGCTGCCGCCTCTACCCTCAGGTCCTGGCCCTTGGCAGTCAACCGGAGGATGGTTGTCCTCATCCTATGGGCAAAAGAGAGCTGGTGACACATGGCTTCTATGACAGCTATTTTTTTAAGGATTTATTTATTTATGCACACAAGAACTAGGGTGCAGGCCAGAGGTGTGAGGTGGTAAGAGGATTCACCAGAGACAGAGTGGGGAGCAGAACAGGCAGATCTACTGTAGTACACTGCTGAGGGGAGCAGTGGGCGAGACAGGAGATCTGCTGTGCATGTGGGAAGCTCCCTGGCGAGAGATCGAACTCCTGTTGCAATGGCTGTGGACAGCTTCATAGTGCTGAGACTTAACCCACTGCACCACCAGGGAGGCCTATGACAACTATTATTTCTACAGTTTACTTGGTGGCAAATAATCATGAATTGATCT
This sequence comes from Scalopus aquaticus, assembly GCA_004024925.1. NCBI lineage: Eukaryota > Metazoa > Chordata > Mammalia > Eulipotyphla > Talpidae > Scalopus > Scalopus aquaticus. The sequence goes on along the minus strand of PVIJ01020571.1, from coordinate 10,645 downwards.
GTGATGTAAATTTATCAAGTGTAGTCCATTATTTACATTTAAAAAAAATATTTTTTGCCCCCAATACACCGTAACTCTTTAAAGGTAGGCATCCTGGTTTTTGTCTTTGTCTATTCTGTTGTAGTGATCACACATTCATCTTAGTAAAATATATCGGGGCATTCTGTAATACATGTGTGTACATTTATTTTTTAGATGTACACATTTATTTCTGTACTAATAAATTATGGTTTCTATAAAGCATAAGTAAAAATACTAATTTTTGAAGTGGACATAAATACAAGTACAAATTTTAATATTTACTTCTCTTACCTCAGTTGTATGCACACCCTGGTATATGTGCCCAACTTTAAGAATTAGTTCCCCACGCCCCCTGGTAGACACTGAGTCTTATTTATAGTGGATAGTCAGTCACTATTTGTTTTGTTTTGTTTTGTTTTAAGATTTATTTATTTATGCATACAAGCTGGGGTACAGGCCAGAGGCATGGGGAGGTGAGAGAGTTCACTAGAGACAGAGTGGGGAGCAGAACAGGCAGATCGACGGAAATACACTGCTGAGGGGAGCAGTGGGTGAGGCAAGAGAGGGCTGCCGTGTCATGTGGGAATCTCCCCGGCAGGGCGTTGAACTCGCATTGTTGCTGCCAACAGCTCCACAGCACAGCGCTTGTGGAGCTGCGTACCAGGGAGGCCAGTCAGTCACTATTTGTTATCTTAATTTAAATTCATGCTTTTTACCATGCCTATTGGCTCTAACATTTACTGACTATGTGGTCTTGAGCATGTTACTAATCTTTTTTGCTCAACTTTTTCATCTATGAAAATTATATCTGCCTCATTAGGTTACTATGAGACTTAATATATGTAAAATGCAGTGATGTATATTATATGCACTGTAGCAATTTGCTATTATTACATATCATCATATTCAGATTAAGAAATCAAGGAATGAAGTAGCTAGATAACGTGCCCAAAAACATCCACTTAAATCAGTCAGTATCTGTAATCTCAAATACTTCTAAGTTACCAACAAAGAAGCAAGATATTTTGGCACATGCAACCTTCTGACTTCCCCAGATTCTCAAGTTCTCCACAGTATAAAACAATCTCCAACTCTGAAGAGTACTAGCATACAGTACAAATTTGTGATCTTATAGATTCTAAACAAAGCTCTGAACCACTCCAGGAGATTACCAATGAGAAAGTAAAAAGCTGCCTCTGACATTGGCCTGACATAGTTGGTCCTCAGTGTTGGTCTGAAGATGGTCTGCTGCTCACCAAAAGGTCATGTTACTGTCCTGTTGGACATAATCCCACAGAAAACCAACATCAAACAAGGCCACTCTGAGACCGTGATAGCGTGATTAAAAAAACAAGGCCACTGCATAATTTTGTCTAAGCACAAATAAAAACACGGTTACCATTGTCACTCACAAAATATCAAGTATCCTCCTCTCCTGGCTAATTTGAGTGACAGCAAGCTCTTTACCAGCTAGGAGCTTTAGTCACACACTAGTCTACTCTCCCTATAGGCAAGATTTGTTGAGATTTCCAAACGCAGAATTGTCCTTTCTTACTGACATTTACAAATCTGGAGCAAACTCCGGTTACCTTGGATCCTCCCCCAAATTACCCAACTGAATGGCCAAATCTTTCTGAAACACTCATATTGAGATACCTTTAGTTCACTATGGTGTGCATTTTCTCTAGCTGCAGTGTAAAAGTGTCCAACTACAGGTGCATTCCTGGTGGTCTTTGGCTAGAAGGCATTAACATCAGTATCTCCAAAATATATCCTAAAGATAAAGCCAGGATTGTCAGAACTCTCATTCACCCTCATCTGTTTGTCCACACCCCAGCTCAGATTCCTCTCCAGGTCCACACCTAAAAGGTAAACCTTTGAAAGCCAATACTGTAATGTCACTGTATACACTATATTTTAGAGAAAAGAATTCTCAGATTTGGGCCTCACCCTATTAAGTCTCACCCTATGAAGCTATAGGCAGCTACTGCAGCACGAGTTCTATCCTGGCCAGGGAGATACCTACACGGTGCAGCAGACCTCTCCTGTCTCACCCGCTGCTCCCCTCAGCAGTGTACTTCAGTCAGTCCTCCTGTTCTGCTCCCCACTCCGTCTCTGGTAAGTCCTCTCACACACACACACCACCCCTATACACACCTCTGGTCTACACCCCATGCAATGCTCTTGTATGCATAAATAAATAAATAACTCTTAAAAAAAAAGAATTTTCAGATCTGCTGCTCATTAGCTATGACCCTGGACAAGTTACTTAACCTCTTTGTGCTTCCTTTTTCCCCTAATAATACTTGCCTCATAGTAGTAAATAAATTAATAGTATGTGTAATATTAAATTATTTAACACATATGAAACACAACATGACTACATAGTAAATGATCAACATGATTTTGGTTTTTTATGTAAATTAAAACCTCTTCTCTTACTTGGCCCTACAGTCTTTGTTCCCCCGAGATTTTGGCCATCTCTTCACCCCCTTCACCCCACCTTCCCAATCCCTCTTCTATGACCAGGGTAGAAGCCTATGGCCTGCCCTGTGGGTTGAAGTAGCTCTGACGATGATTTGTGACCTATGGGCACAGTCTATTGATATATTTGACAAAAAAACAAAAACTAAACTTAACTAACAAACAGAATAAAGCAATACAGTTTCCAAGATTATTTTTGGAGCTAACCAATCTTGACATTTGAATCATTTTCTGGTATAGATATCCCAGCAAAATATCTTCCTTTTTGTTTAGTTTGGTGTAGGCCTGGGTAGACTTAAGGAGAATTCAAGGTACCTTTTGATCTCATCCCGTTGCTTCCAAGAAAGTTCCTTCACTAATAAGTGCTCTTCACGAAGACGAAACAAACTGTCCTCCAGCTCTTCCCGGCTCATCCTGCTCAAGGGTGGTTGAGTTTTTATATTATTACCTAAAATGCCAGGAAAGGATAAATGGAGATTATTTTCATATGTAATTTTTTTTAACCCATCAGGTCTTTCATAACATCTTTTTTCTCCCACCTGCCCCCTCTCATCACATCTTGTCCAAAGACGTGAATCTATCTTGAGTCAAGTATTTATGGAGGGAGAAATTCAGGAGTATATGAAATGTGTACTAATGGACTTCTTTATCATTTTATATCACTTCTAGATATGGAATATCATTCAATATCATTATGGCATGAACCATATAACTCAACCTCCCATACAGAAAGTACATTGTATTTATAAAAATATCAAACAGAACTTTTAGTCTACTTGATTCTAATGTTTAATCCACTCTTTAATTTCTCCTCCTTATTAGATAATTTGACTTGGTCAAGGATTGTCCCCACACTGTCTTCAAACCTCCAGTAAGAAAGTGGATGAAAACTTCTCTTGATTATCAAGTGTCACCTCATTTGTTTTTGTTATCTGGAGAAATTGTTCACAAGGTCACCTCCAGGGAATAGAGACTATGCTTATTTTAAACAGAGGAACTAGAGCATACTTTTGAGTTCTTTTAGATTTTTGGCTGTGCAGTTGGCCACCAAATTGACTGGAGTCTCTAAGTGATTAGTTCACGGATAGGGTTCTCCTGTCACTAGTTCTATTACTTTGCCAATTTTTAAAATTATCTCAACCAGCTCATGTTTTCTGTGATTTGTGCACATAAAATTAAAGCTTTACGGATCACGGGCCTCTCTGGTGGCACAAAGGGTTAAGTCTCAACACTATGAAGGTATTGCCAGCTACTGGTCAGGGAACTTCCCACATAGCGAAGCAGACCTCTCCTGTCTCGCCCACTGCTCCCCTCAGCAGTATATTTCAGTCAGTTTGCCTGTTGTACTCCCTGCTCTGTCTCTAGTGAATACTCTCACCACCCCCACACCTCTGGCCTACACCCCAGTTCTTGTAGGCATAAATAAATAAATCTTTAAAAAATAAAAAGCTTTGGGGGCCTCCCTGGTGGCGCAACGGGTTAAGCACAGCACTTGAAGTTATTCAGAGCCACTGCAGCATGAGTTCGATGCCCAGCTGGGGAGATTACCACATGGTGCAGCACACTATTCCTGTCTCGCTGGCTGCTCCCCTCAGCAGTGTATTTCAGTCGATCTCCCTTGTCTGCTCCCCACTCTGTCTCTAGTGAATCCTTTCACCACCCCACACCTCTGGCCTGCACCCCAGCTTGTATGCATAAATAAATAAATCTCAAAAAAAAAAGTTTTAAGGATCACAACATCCCCAACTGTACACTGCTAAGAAACATCACAGACAGATTTTTCACTTACTAAAATATAATGATCCATTTAATGTCAGTAATTTAACAAATTCTAAATATATGTGGCTTTGATTACATACCAGCTTGACGAGGACGCGCATAGGTCCTCCATAAAAAATAAATTAAAAAAAGAAAGAAAAAATTCAACATTCAACATGTTTTATTATAACTTAGGTGAAGTGGATACATTCCTAGAAAGACAGAATTACTAAGACTGATTCAAGAGGAAACAGAAAATCTGAATGAACTTATAATAAAAGGTTGTATTTGTAATCAAAAACTTCCAACAAAGAAAATCTCAAGTCCAGACAATATTTGCTGGTGAATTCTACCTAATGTTTAAAAAAGAATTAACATTAAAGTTTCACAAACTCTCCCAAAATATAGAAGGGGAACATTTTCCAACTTATTATGTGAGGCCAAAACCAAGGACATTGTAAGAAAAGAAATCACAAATCAATATCCCTTATTACCACAGACACAAAAATCTTCAACAAAATAATAGCAAACTGAATCCAGCAATATATGAAAACAATTATGCGCCATAATCAAATAGAACTAACCCCAGGAGTGCAAGCTTGGTTTAACATTGAAAATAAATGGAATATACCATATTAATAAAGGATAAAAGAACACCTGAGTATCAACAGACACAGGAAAATTGATAATTCTGATATTTAATAGTAAAAGATGAAAAGCTTTCTTGCAAGATCAGAAAAAAGATAAGGTTGTCCAATCTTGCTACTTCTATTCAGCATTTTACTGGAGGTTCTATCCATGAAATTAGAGATGAAAGATAAATAAAAGGCATTCAAATTAGAAAGGAAGAAGTAAATTTATCTCTTCATAGGTGACATAATTTTGTATAAGTAATCCACCAAAAAACTACTATTAGAGTAAATTAGTTCAGTAAAGTTTCAGGGTATGAGATCAATATATAAGAATCAATATTAGCAATAGTAATCTGAAAATAAAATTAAGAAATCAATTCCATTTAAAAGAGCATCAATACTTAGTAATAAATTTAATCAAAAGGGTGTAAAATTTATACTCTGAAAACTATAAAAAATCATTGAAAGGAATTAAAGAATGTCTACATAAATAGAAAAACAGAAAATAAAAAATAAATAAATAGAAAGCCCAATTATTCATGGACTGGAAGACTTAATTACATAATGATACACAGATTCAATGCAATCCCTCTCAAAATTCTCTTTTTTTTTTTTTTTTTTTTTTTTAGCAAATTGACAAACAGATCCTAAATTTTGTATGGATATACAAGGGATCACAATTAGCTAAAATAATCTTGAAAAAGAATAAAGGTATGAATTCTTTCTTCTTAAATTGCCTGCCTCTGCTTAGTGAGAGTGAAGGAATAAGGCCTACTCATTTGTTCTTGGCTTTTGTTGCGATATTTATGGTGGTACTATTTGTAAAGCTTTCTCTCTTAAACTCCCAGAGTAAAAATTTGATCACGAGAATTTAAGAATAAACTATGGCGATGGTGCATGGGTGAACTGGTGGTGGGAATTCTATGGGGAGTACACCTGAGAGGAAAAAGCATACATTGTACAAAAAGAGAGAATGATGTAAAATATACATATAATTTAAAAAAAGAATTTAAGAATAAAATAACAAGAAGATTGTAGAAAAGAGTTGAAGCAAAACAGTCATTGTAAGGCTAGTAAGATGCCCCACAATGAAAGACTGAGAGTTGTTTTCATTCTAAAAGTCATCCATATCAGGTACTGGACTTACCTTTCGATGTCGGTCCCATCAGAAATAACAAGTCTATGTCTCTAATAAGTCCTTTGAGGTTTCATCCACCTGAAGATGTGATGCTATATCAGTTCCCAAGCTGGAAAAGATCCAAGATGACACTGAAACAAAGGAAGAGGCCAATCAATTATATGAAACTTCAGGATGTCTTCTGTAAGCTACACTTAAGTTGTAAAAGGAAATTCTCAGCACTTTCTTGATGGTTTTAAGAAAAGAACATCACAGAACATAGTCTTATTTTGTAGTACCATGTATAATAAGAGTAAGGTGTGTGGTCTAAACAGTAAGATGAAGTATTCAATGATGATGACATTATTAAAAAAGAAATCAATTTTTCTAAGCATAGAATTAACGCACATCTTTTGGATCATTTTTTAAGTATCTGTTCAGCCTGGAAGCCAAAACCAGCCCTTCTCTATGGGAAATGAAACTCTGACCTCCACGACCCACTCCATTTTCAGGGACTGACCCCCCTGCCCCCCGCCAGTTACTAGTTTATTTCTATGATCCAGTTCCCAGCCATTGTACATTAGGCCAGTGTAGACACCAACTCCAAGATGGGTTAGTAAGATTCTCTTTCCCAGAAGGATAGAAATGGCAGTAAGAGTGGTAAATTGGACTCTGCAGAGGGCTAAGACTACTATGTAAATTTGGGAGTTCTAAGATGGACATATTCTACTCCGTAGTTTGAACAACTGGGAAGTCAAATTTGTAGAGTTACCTCATTCTTTTTCCTGGATGATAGTATCTAGTTTCCTGGTTTTAAGTAGGATGTACACATACACATTGTTTCCAAAATTTATTATCTTCAGCCCTGACCTTCAGATTTATACAGCTTCCTCTCTATAAACATTTCTACTTACAGATCTATTAGATATTTCAAACTCATCTGTTCTACACAGGGATTTTCATTTCTCTCTAAAAACTGAACTTTTGGGCCTCCCCAGTGGCGCAGCGGTTAGACACTGCACTGTGGAGCTGTTGGCAGCAGCGATGTGAGTTCGACTCCTGGCCAGGGAGATTCCCACATGGCACAGCAGACCTCTCCTGCCTCGCCCGCTGCTCCCCTCAGTAGTGTATTTCCATCCATCTGCCTGTTCTGCTCCCCACTCTGTCTCTGGTGAACCCTCTCGCCACCCCACACCTCTGGCCTGTACCCCAACTTGTTTGCATAAATAAATAAATCTTAAAAAAAATTAATAAATAAAAACTGAACTTTCCCCAACCTGTCTTTATCACCTTAAAACACATTACTACTCTATCAGTTCCTAAAGCTTCGATTCCTCCTTTCCATCATCCATTAACAAATCCTCCAAGTACTCCTAAAAATATGTATCTCCCTGTCTCCACTGCTACCACTCAAGCCACCTATGTCTCTTACCTCAACATCATATTATTTTCCTAATGCTCTCCCTATTTTCTTCTCCCCAGCCCCTTCCTATCTATTCTCCCTGAAATAGGGAGCGTCTTTATAAAACAACCCTGGTCATAGTATTTTCTGTTTAAAATTCTCCAATGACCCTCCTTAAGATTTAAAATAATATCTAAACTCCTTACCATGGACCATATAGCCCTTTACAATCTGATCTCCCTTCTACTTCTCAGATCTTACCGTGTCCCTTCTCTAGCTCATTCCTCACTTCTGGCCTCCTCTCTCCTCCCCCAACATCATTGTCCTTCTCACCTGAGGGCCTTTGTACTTCATTGGAATTCTCTTTCTGTTGCTCTTTACAAGGCTGACTCTCATCTTTTAGTGCCGCATCATTTTTCCATCTGCAAGAAAACTATCTCTGACTTTTATATCTAAAGTGAACATTTCCTTAGTTATACATGTTGCCCTGTTTATTTCCCCTAATACCATATTCGGAAACCACCTTTATTTACTTACTGTTTTTTATTGTCTATTTCCTCTCATTTAAAAGAATGTTGAAGACAGAAAGTTGGTTCTGATAACCTCTATATACCCAGCACCCAAACAGCTCTTGGAACACAGCAGGCATCTCATAAATGCATAGTGAATAAATAGATAAATTAACAAGCAAATTGAGAGAGAGAATGGCATTGAGTAGCTGAGATGAGTCAAAAGCTTTCTGATCTTGACTCTAATCTTTTCAAAGCCTGTCTCTGTTTCTGCCCTTAGGTTCTATAGGTGAGTCCTGTGTCCAGTACAGCAAATTCCCCCTTTTTCCTGAAACTAGTTTGACTGGTCAACCAAAGAAGTTCATCCACAAGCTTTTTTGAACAGAGAAATACAAAGAAGCAAGTAAAAAGCATGATACAAAATTTTATTACTGGGAGAGAATGCTAACATTTTGTTGATCTACTTTCCAGACAATTTAACATGAATTGGGTCACTCATATTCTGCAGCTTTTTACTTTTTAAAATTACAATGACATAATTATAAATCGATCTAGACAGATTTCATAGCCTGCCTATTTTAAGGAACCTAACAATGACCTACCAGTTGATGTACTTTTATGTTACACAACAGTTTTAGGATTAGAACAGAAAGGAAACAACAAAGGAAACCATTTTGTTTTAAGTAAATCTCACATTTAAGGTAGCTTTTGCAGGTTAATCAAGTTAACCCTATCTTCCCAGCCTCCTACTATAGACAAGTAATGTGAATGGAAAGGAGAAATGACAGTATCACAGGCCTCATTCTCTGGACCTGAAGCTATTTGCAAAAACAGAGTTGTAGAGGAAGGAGAGATGATTGTTTCTTTAAGATCTAAGCCCAGAGAAGACTGTTTTCATTTATGACCATTCCAAAATACATTACTAAAGCTGTGTAGCAATGTGGAACAACTGAAAAAAACCATTAAAATGGAAATCAAAGGAGCTAATGAGTGATTTTTTTTAAGATTTATTTATTTATTTATGCATAGAAGAACTGGGGTGTAGGCCAGAGGTGCCGAAGTGAGAGGATTCACCAGACAGATTGGGGAGCAGAACAGGCAGATCTACTGAAACACACTGCTGAGGGGAGCAATGGGTGAGACAGGATACGTCTGCTGCCCTAGATTGGGTTAGCTCCCTGGCCTGATCAAACTCAGGCCCCAGTGGTGATAGGGTGACGGTGCTGCGACCTAACCCCTGTGCCACCAGGGAGGCCCACAGAACTGTATCATTGAAATGGAGGTTACCAAATGCCAGAAAAGAAAACCCAGGAGAGACTGTCAGTCAAAGTATGACAAAGGAACATCCAAAATCTAATAAAGTGGTTGGATTTAATCTCTCAGGAAAAAAAGGAGTAAAAAGTAGATGATGAAAGGGGGCTTTAGCAATTCTTTTGAACTCATTGGACTTAAAAATTTAAAAAATTCCCTTGCACAGATAATCAGCATTGCAGTACATTGGGGCAAAGGTAGGTGAGTAAGGGTGAAGAACAACACTTGAGTAATGATCAAGTAGCACAAAGCTGACTTGATAATACCAGCAGAAACTGTAGTCTTTTTAATATTCACCTCTGGTTAAATTTTTTTTTAAGATTTATTTATTTATGCATACAAGCTGGGGTGCAGGCCAGAGATGTGGAGTGGATTCACCAGAGACAGAGTGGGGAGCAGAACAGGTAGATCGACTGAAGTACACTGCTGAGGGGAGCAGCGGGCGAAGCAGGAGAGGTCTGCTGCGCCATGTGGGAATCTCCCTGGCCAGGTATTGAACTCATGCTGCAGTGGTTCTGGATAGCTTCATAGTGCTGCGCTTAACCCATTGCGCCACCAGGGCGGCCCACCTCTGGTTAAATTTACAGAAACTAAACTATAAACAGTGACTGTATCAAGAGCCAAGGGATAAGAAAGACATGGATTCACATCCTTCCTTTTTGAGTGACCCTATACAAGTTACTTGAGCACCCTGCTTCTGCTTCATTTCCTTTTCTACAAAACAGGGACGAAATACTCACTTCCTTCTTATGAAGAGGATCAACTGATATAATACCTATAAAAAAGAACATAATGGGCCTCCCTGGTGGCACAGGGGTTAAAGTCTCAGTGCTATCAAGCTATCACCAGCCACTGCAGCACGAGTTCCATCCCTGGCCAGAGAGCTAATCCACATGGCACAGCAGACCTCTCCTGTCTCGCCCACTGCTCCCCTCAGCAGCGTGTTTCAGTCGATCTGCCTGTTCTGCTCCCCACTCTGTCTCTGGTGAATCCTCTCATCCCCTGCATCTCTGACCTATACCCCAGCTTGTATGCATAAATAAATAAAAATAAATCTTTAAAATCAATGTTTCAGCAAATGGACCAAGAAAGAAGGCAGGAACAGCTATACTTATATCAGATAAAATAGACTTCAAACTTAAGAAGGTAAAAAAAGACAAAGCTGGCCACTTCATCATGATAAAGGGAACAATAAAACAGGAGGATATAACAATCAACATATACTCCCCAAATGAAGGAGCACCAAAATATATCAGACAATTATTATCATCCCTGAAAACAGACATTAAAGAAAATACATACATAGTAGGAGATCTCAACACCCCACTTTCTCTATTAGACAGATCAAGAAGACAGAAAGTAACCAAGGACATTAAAGCTCTAAATAAGGACCTAGACCACATGGGATTAA
>PVIJ01020570.1:0-20631 GCA_004024925.1 Scalopus aquaticus | reverse complement strand
ATGGAACAAGAGAGACAGGGGACACTGAAAATGCTGAGAAGCAGGCGTGGGAGGGAGGGAGAATTGGGACTTTTTTAGTCAGAAACTTGGCTTATATTTCAGCCTTTCTAGTGGCTTGGGAGAGTTCTGGTTCCTTCCCTAATCATAATACAGAGTTGGAGAAAACCAGGAAAGAATATCCACCCTTTGCATGAAAGATGAGGGGCCACCAGGGACTGCCACCAGACTCGACAATACTGGGGCTCCCTTTCAGCCCGAGTCTCTCGCAGTTCCTGCCCTTTCCAGGGCAGCCTCCTCCTTGGACATTCTACCAAGAACTCACTCCAAGGCTCACCCGGGTCCTTCTGGGATGTCAGCCGGGAGGGTGAATAGAACTATCCCCCCCTTTTCTTTTTTTTTTCTTTTTAATTTTTTAAAGATTTATTTATGCATACAAGAACTGGGGTGTAGGTCAGAGGTGTGGGGGGTGGTGAGAGGACTCACCAGAGACAGAGTGGGGAGCAGAACAGGCAGATCGATGGAAATCCACTGCTGAGGGGAGCAGCGGGGAGACAGGAGAGGTCTGCTGCGCCCTGTGGGAAGCTCCCTGGCCGGGGATGGAACTTGTGCTGCAGTGGCTGCAGATAGCTTCATAGGCTGAGACTTAACCAGTTGTGCCACCAGGGAGGCCCTATCCCCCTTTTCTAAAGGGGGTGCCCCCATTAAAATAAAGTGAAACAAACATCTCAGGGCCCCATTAGAGCCCACTGGCTGCACAAATGAGGAATTTCGGAGCAGACGTTGTGTTTCCCAGGACACTTCTAGTTCTTTTTCTTTTTTGAGACAGCGTCTGTCTGCTCACTTCCGGTGGGCTCAGAGCGGGCTCCGCGGGGCTCGCTCACGCCGCTGGGGGGATGGGGGGCACTCGCTTGTCTGGAGTGGGGCTGCTGTCGGCTGGGTGAGATAAAGTCCGAGACCGGCTCCATTTTGGTTCCACTTCTGTAGTATAAGTGTATCCCATGTATTATTTAGGACATGATTCAAAAATCCCCATCAGGCCTCTCTGGTGGTGCAGATCACCCCATGTGGAGATGAAGAGGACTTTGCAGAGGACTGAGTAAACGCCCCTGAGATGGGAGGATCCCGCATCCCCAGGGCCCAGTGTCCTCCTGAAGGTCTTTATAGAGGGAGGAGCAGGGCAGAGGCAGAGGCAGAGACACGCTGCTGCCTGTGAGAACGGATGAAGGGCCTGGCCTCGGCGCCCCTGGAGGCTGGCACAGGCCGGAACAGGCCCTGGAGGCCAGAAGAGCGGCCTGCCCCACCGTGTTTAGCCTCGTGAGACCTTTTTGGACACTGGGCCTTAGGACTGTGAGTTGATAAATGCGTGTGGGCTTTTTGGTGCCCAAACCCAGAATGTGTGTGGTTTTAAGCCACTGTAGTGCCAGCAACCAGGTGCAGAGTGAACAGCAGGGCCGGGGTTGTCGGGAAGCTGGCAGGCCTCTAGCCCCTGTGCCCGCGAATCTTTACGCTTTGGGCTTTCTTTGTCGTTCTCCTGAGCCATTCTCCACAGCAACTCCTCTGTGACGCTGCCCTGACGGTCTCTGTCTCCCGGCTCAGGTGCGCCCACTCACCATGCCCACCCCACACTCCAGGGGTCCACCACCAGGCACGCGTGTCCCAAGCCCGCACTCCCAAGCGCCTCCTGCATTCGAGGCTGCAGGGGATAGCCACAGAGGCCAGCGGCGTACAAGCCTGACCACGACCTACCCCACAGCCACCAGATCTGGTGATTCCTCACAGCAGCCCCCACACATCCCCAGAGCCGTGGGAGCGAGGGGAGGCCCACCAATAGCAGGGGGAGGGTATGGTGGGAGACAGAGGGAAGCTGGAGGCCCCCAAATTGCCTTCGTAAGGGTGGGTGGGTCCTGCATTTGGTTCTTGGGCTGACCCGCAATTGCTGACCCAGGGGATAAGCTGAGCCTAGCCACTGAGTGCTTGGCGTGACCAGTCTTCTTGTGGACAGTGGCCTGCTTCCCTCCTAGACTGGGGTCTCCTCTCTCGGTTTGTCTCTGCTGCACCTTCCCCCTCTGGCCCACCAAGCCCTCAGGCCCCGCAGCCCTGCCCTGTTCCAGCTGTTTCAGGCCTGTACCCACCCCTGGGGCTGGGGACAGCTTCAAGGTAGACTCCCCAGAACAGCCTCCTGCGGTTTCCCTGGAGGCAGCTGAAGTGCTCTCAGCATAGGGAGGTACAGCCCCCAGGGCGGTGGGGGTGGGGCCCTCTGGGGGGGTGAGTTATTGCCAGCTGCTCCAGGGTGGGGGAGCCCAGAGGCTAGAGCCGTTGGAGGGGATTGCTGCTGGGTGCTGAATCATGGGTCAGCGCTCCCCACTTTACATTAGCAAGTTTATAGAGCCACCCAGAAGACTGGTCTTATCACTACCTGATGTGCAGAGGAAACTGAGGCAGGGAGATCAGAAGACAGGGCTGCACCGCCAGCGGACACTGAGGCGAGATGTGGGTCCTACTCCCGCACCCTTGGCCAGGTGAGCTCCTCCCCCAGCCGGGCCCAGGACACACACAGATCCCTTTACTGCCCCTCTGGCCGTCCCTGAAGCCAGACCAGTGGGGCACTGAGGCTTGGTGCGTGCTGTGGCACATGGACGGCAGGGCGGCCGGGGCGGCAGGGCCCGGGGCCTTGTGTTCCTACAGCCCCCATCACACCACGAGCAGCGATGAGCGCGCAGGGTGCTGGCGGGGTCCTCAACGCCCCTCGTGGGGCTGGGAGACCGGGGTGGGGGCAGGAAACAGCACCTCGAAGCAATGAGTGTGCCCAGAAGAATGACACAAAGTGGAGGCTCAGCGAGGGCCCCTAGTCAGGCAGGAGATGGGGCCCGCAGCTCACTCTGGTTATTTCGGGGTGGATGCAAAGAGCAGTCCAGGGGCAGAACAGAAGGACTCCTTTCAGCCCTCTGAGAGCTTTTCTGTGCGGGGGTGGGGGCTGTCCCCATGGGCCACAGAATGCCCGTTTTGTTGGGGGCTGCAGAGGGGCTGGAGGGAGGCACAGAGGCACTCAGGTCTCCTGGGACCGGAAGTTTCTCCAGGGCTGGACTGGGGCAGGTTTCCCTCCTCAGACTGGGATTTCTTAGGGGGAGGAGCAGAGAGTCTCCCCATCAGGCCCACAGCTCCCCGATGTGCCAGCCCCCCCCCACCCGACCAGCCACTCTACTCTTGGACTCGGGGGAACAGCTACTGCTGGAGCTGGGGGGCTGGAGAACTGGTCTCCTTCCTTCTTGGACTCAGTGTTTGGCGAAGTCTTAGAAAGAATTGAAAGGTTCTGCATCATCCATAGCTTTAGACACATAAAAGAGAACAATGTGCGTTTTAGGAAACTAGGAAAACCAACAGAGAAAAGAAAACAAAGTCTGAAGTACATCTACCCTTGGTGGAGGTCAGCGTACGATTTGTGGTTCTCAGGTGGTGGGTTTGGACAAGAGCCCCTTTTCTAAGGTGGGGGGACTGGTGATGGTCTTGGCAGTTCCCACAGAGGGCAAGGCAGGGCAGACAGGGTGGGGAGGTCCTTGTCCCCAGGTTCACTCCTCGTCTTCACTGGCATAAATGCGGGCTTCCCAGCGTCTTGCCATGGCATTCTTGTGGCGGCTCACCCGCGTGGATTCCAGGACCTGCAAAGAAGGCACAGAGTTCCCATCAGGGTCCTACCCCAGCTCTGCTCTCCCCCCACTGCCAACTCATAGGGAAGGCCTAGAACACTGATAAAGCAGGAACATCTCCTCCTCTGTTTCAGATCTTCTACTTCTAGTAATATGGTCAAAGAATGTGATAATTCATACTGAGCTCCAGAGCAGGAAGAACACCTTTTGGACTCATTTTGGACTCAGCTCAAGGAGAGCCACAAATGTATTCCAGAAATCTTCTGAGGTAGCTGGACTTCGAAATACTCTTAGATGAATCTCTCCCCCAAAGAAAATGCCCTTATCTTAGGCTCAACCTGTCCCCAAACCTTCATCATGTGGTAAAGAGGCAGCATGTGAACCCCTTTTCCATGATCTGTGCCCATGGCAGTTATCACAGTTAGATCACAGCAAAATCCACCTTAGGAATCCAATCAAGAAAATACCAGTTGAGGGGCCTCCCTCATGGCACAGGGGTTAAGTCTCAGCACTATCATGATATTGCCAGCCGATGCGGCCTGAGTTCGAACCCCAGCCAGGGATCCGCCTGTTCTGCTCCCCACTCTGTCTCTGGGGAATCCTCTTACCCCCTGCACCTCTGGCCCTTGCATGCATAAATACATGCATAAATATAAATCTTAAAAAAAAGAAAATAGCAGTTAAGCCCCCCACACAAAAGAGACTGTGATGGTCCTGGGGCCACGAGGAAGTGGGCACAGGCAGGGAAAGGGCAAACTTCATCCTCACTCCAGGAGCACGCTCACCTCTGAGTCGATGTGGTCCGAGGGGTTGATGCCTGCATACTGCGGGAAAGAACACAAGTCAGCCCAAGACCTCCTGCCCTGGCCCGCCCCAGACCCCAGTGAAACTCGGTGCATGGCCCACTTCGTCAGCACTGGGGGCAGAAAGGAGGCGTTTCCTGCTCAAGTGTCCTTTGATGACACCAAACTCAAGCCATCCACCCCACTGTTCCCACATGCTGTTCCCCTCAATATGGCCTCGAACATCATTTGAAATTATTTCCTCTTTGTAAACGTCATTGGAATGAAGACAGTGCACCCTCACAGAGCTCTTGCTCTCCTGCTCAGAGGCTGCTCACGATTATCATCAGCCTCCTTTTAGGGGGGGGCTGAGGGCAAGGGGGAGCAGGGCTTCGCCCAGCAACTCACGGCTGGTGAAGGGCAGGGCTGGGACTCAGACCCCGGTGACTGGGCTTCACTCTGTGCCCCAAACCACTGGCCAGGTTGTGGGTACCAGGTTGGTATGGCTGGAGTTGGTGTTATTCTCTGTGGTACCCCAATACCCTGCCCAGGAGGAGGGGGACTCATCATCACAAGGGTGTGGTATGGAGACCAACCAGGCACTTGCAGACCAACTGACTGTGGTCACAAGGGGCATGACAAGACAGCCCCCCAGGTGCTAAGTGTGGGGTGTAGGCCGATCACACGTGCAGCGTGGATAATGCTCACAAAATAATGATAACAATAATAAATACATTAAGACAATAACAATGATTTGATAAATTGCCATAACTCTTCTCCAAGCAGAGCTCATCCCTCAGTCTTTGACTCAAGGGGGACAATGGGGACTCTGCCGAAGTGGCTCTGAGAGAAGTGCAGACAGCAAGATGTTGATTTTATCCATTCTGCATCTCACAGGGGGAGATGGGGGCACAGTCCCCCTCAGGGCAGCAAGGGAGATAGAACTTGAACCTGGGTCGGACGCAAACTTCCTTAACCCTCCTGTGGTCCTACAGGGATATGGCAGTCTCAGTCGCATCTCTGGGGGAACAGGCAGGGTTCTAGACTCACCCACTGCTCCTTCTTTGTCTGTCCAGAACCATCTTCACTAGGGGCCTCTGCTGCCCAGACCAGGCCTGAGTGCAGGTGGGTGGGGGTGAAAGAAATTGGCTCATTCACAAAGTAGCTGCCCGTGGTGCCTGTTGGGGGGGCCAAGTGGAAGGAAAGAGCATCAGGGAGATTCCAATGTCCACTGAGGGCAGAACATCTAACTATCAGACCCCAGCCAGGAGACATAATCTCTAAAGCTGGAAAATGGGTGAATGGGCAGACAGAGCAGACAGCCAGTTGGGAAAACTGAAAGCCGGATTATCAAAACAGCCAGTCAGAAGAAACTGGGTAGACAAATGGGTCAAGCACACAAGGTGAAAAACATTTAAGGGGACATGGGCATTTCATATTGACAAAAAGGAGCAATCAACCAAGAGGCTAGCACATCTGCAAACCTGTATGCATCTAATAACAAAGGCTTCAAATCCATAAAATAAAAATCCTAAGGCGAAGTTGACGTATTTCTCCAAAATCTACAGTTTAAGCAGACAGACAGGCAGACAGACCAGCCATCTGGGGTCTGGGCAGAGCTCCCGAGATGACCCTCTACCCCCAGTACCTCCTGACATCCCCAAACCCCACCTCTGCTCCAACCTTTGATACCCAAATCAAACAGCCATTCCCTGGGGTCTTCTCTTACCGGATGCCCGAGAAGAACTCCTGGAGTCTTGGTCGCTGTCTTCATCCCACGTGGGCGAGAGGACCTGGGGATAAAGCGCATTCCTCCGCTCCTCGGCCACTTCCCTCTCGCGACGCAAGACATTCTCCACCTCTTTCTCCAATAGCTCGGACGACAGGGACTTCTGTAGCCTAAACATCGGGACCCTGGCTGCCTCCCAGCCCCAAACTCTGGGGTCCTGATCCTGCTGCGACGTATCTCGGACCTTGAACCGCAGGGGGCGCAGGAAGAAGTATTCCTTCCGTACGACACCCCCATTGGCTCGTAGGGGTCCCTGGTGGGGCTTCCAGTGCTCCTGCTTTATGCCTGAGGGCTTTCCAGAGTGTTCTGAGAGACGCCTCTGAGACCCTGCGACCTTCGGAGAGCCCGTAGTCTTGGCCTCGTCTTCAGGGCGACCGCTAGGCCTGCCATAGGTGCGGAAGGCTGGGGCTTCTGGCTGGGGGGTCCCGGAGCCCAGGTACGGATGGTAGGCATCAGGGGGGATGCGGTTCGCCTTCCTCGCCTCTGGAGGAGGGTCGGCTGCACTGGCGTCTGGGGCCAGGCCGAGGATGGAGTCTGAGCTGAGAGCTCTCCTGAGTCCAGGCTGGGGGCTGCTGGAGGCCCAGTCAGGCGTGGCCGCCCGGTCTGCGTGCAGGCCCTGCCGCCTGTGGTCCTCCTCTCGCTGACTCTCCTGCTCCATGTCTCGCTGCACGAAGAGCGAAGGCCGCCTCCGGTCCCGCCGCGGGGCCGTGGCCAGGCTCGCCTTGGTCAGCAGCGGCCTGGTGGGGATCTCTACCAGCTCCTGGTGGCTGGCCGTCCGCTGCAGGCCCCTCTGCTCTCGAAGGTCCCTTTCCCGCTCTTGGGCCAGCCGGATCTCCCGCTCTATGGGGGTCTCTTTGAGGGGCTCTGGTGACGCCGCCTCTTGGGACCGGGAACCAGGGCTGTCCGCAGCTCGGACAGCAGACCCAGCGGACCAGCCACGATGGTGCTTCTCTTCCACGACCACCTCCTTCACCTGGGGTTTGGTTGGGGCCGTGTACCCGTTGGCCGGGGGCAGCCTGTTCAAGGTTTTGGGGGCCTGACTCACCCTGGGTGGGGTATACACAGGAGCCACCCTGGCTGATGGCGTCGGGGGAAGCGCCTCGCTGGCCCGTTCCAGACTCAGGAACTGCTGTCTCGCTGCCAGGAAGTCTATCTGTTCTGTGTCGACGGCATCCTCTCTCAGGGACGTGACCTGAGGCTGGCCAGGGGCCTTGGGGTCTCTCTGCTCAGGGGGGCCATGCAGTGTGGCCACAGTGCCGCTCTTCTTAACGGCCTGGCCCTGGATGACTGCCCGGCGCTCCTGCTCCAGGCCCCACGGCCTCCTGGGCAGAGTGCCCCTGGCATCTAGCAGGTAGGCCTGGGTCTCTTCTTCCTCGTTTTCTTCTGGGCACAGCCGCCACGGGGGCAGCCGGGAGGGAGAGGCTTGCAGCGTGCGGGACACTCCTGTTGGCACCACATCTAGCTGGGCCTTGTGCTCAGTGGGCCACACCTGTGGCACATCCTGGCTCCAAGCACTGACCTCGGGCCCCACGCCCACCAGCTCGAAAGTGTAGCTGGTGTCCCCGTCCAGGACCAGGCCGGTGACTCGGGGTGAGTAGGGGTTGCTCAAGATGGGGTACCGGGTCACGCGGTCCATATTCTGTGGTTCTCAGCTTGCCGCAGGCTCTTAGCAGGCAGACGATCTGGGCTCACTGAGGGAGGAGGAAACGACAGCCACCAGGTCAGGCCACTTGGGCGTGGTACAGGAAGAGGCATAATCCCCAGTCCCTCAGAGGGCAAAAGTCCTGACAAGGGGACTGTGACTGATCAGAAGTGGGTAGGAGACCCAGCCCTGCCAGCCGGAGCATTCCAGTCCCTGGCCTCTGCGGCTGTTTCAGAGAGGGACATATGACTCGGCCTGGCCAATGCTATGAAATCCTGGGACTTGGCAACTAATTGGAAAGTTGGGCCCTCTAAGCTGGTGGGGTGAGGCTGAACGTGCCGGGGGTCACATGTCCTTGCTTGTGGACACAACCTGCCCAAAAGCAGCCCCAACCTCAACACAGTATCCTAAAAGTAATTTGGGGGCCTGGATGCAGCCATTCCTGAACCCCCCATCCCTGTGTTGCCCCAACAACTTGGCCCATATGTGTCTGACATTGGCAAGGCCCTGTCGCTTCCTCTCTAGACACTGCCACCCTCCTCTCCCTTCTCCCACCCAGACGGCTGACTCCGGGCCCAACACTGCCCCTGGCAACTCCCTGGCCCCAGCTGCACGTGCACCTGCCTCTTTCCCAGGCACACACCCGTCGCCCTGCATGCACTCCGAGATGCCTCTTGTGACGGCTTCAGTCTGATGTTTATAGAGAGCCTCACCGGCCTGCTACTTGCTGAGGGGTGTAGCGTGGAGAAACCGAAGCCCAGAGAAGCACAGGGGCAGCTAGGCACTCCAGTCTCCCTGCCCCCACAGTCTGTTCTTTCCCCTGCACCCACTGGTGGAATTCCTTGTCCCACCCCACACAGAGCCATAAGGCTAGGATGGGACATGTCTTGGACCTTGTCCTGCTGGGTTGGGCATCACCCTGACCAGGAAACCTGGCTTTTGCCCAAGGGCCTAGGTTCTTGCTGAGCTTGGCTCCAGGAATCTTCTTGAAGGTTAGTACAAGCTTTCACACCTCCCAGGCTCCTGGCATCTCCAGGGTATAGTTTTCATGCCCAGTACCGGGCACTCAAGGCTACCATTTGCTCTCAGCACAAGCCCCCAGGATCTGCAGGCACCCCTACCCCAAACTCATCCTCCTCTTGCAGTCCTCTCTGTTTCCAGGACCCACATGTCTGCCCCTCCTGTCTCCGTTACTGCAGTTCCCAGCATTCCTCCAGGAAATGCCCCGGGTTGCCCCCTTCCGGGGAACCCATCACCTGAGTTTGTCCTGGGAGCACGACCAAGCAGCCAAGTGTCAGGGTCACCTTTTCACAGTTGAGCAAAGAAGGATGGGCTGTTCCCAGCTCCTCACACCCCTGGTTCTACCAGACCTGCCCTGTTCACCTGCTGCCTTTACACCAACTTGCTGCAAAAACTGAATAGAGTTCCGAAAAGGAAAACAGGGGGCCTCCCTGGTGGCACAGGGGCTAAGTCTCAGTGCTATCAAGCTAGCACCAGCCACGGCGGCCTGCGTTCGATCCCTGGCCAGGGAGCTTCCCACATGGCGCAGCAGACCTCTCCTGTCTCCCCGCTGCTCCCCTCAGCAGTGTGTTTCAGTAGATCCACCTGTTCTGCTCCCCACTGTGTCTCTGGTCTCTCCTCTCACCCCCACACCTCTGGCCTAGACTCCAGTTCTTGTATGCATGAATAAATAAAATAAATCTTTAAAAAAAAGAAAAAGGAAAACAGCACTGCTGTCCTGAGATGGGGTATAGCCCTGGACACTGACCACAGGGAACGATGTCACAACCAACACCCACACGTCGTGCAATCTCTTCTGGGTGTCAAATATTAAAAACTGGATAAGGAAACTGTCGGGGAAAGCAAGCAGGCTGGATAATAAATCCCAGCCGGATCAGGCTGAGTCATTGACCTAGGGAACGTGACCTCTGACGGCAACTTCCCTGTTCAAGGCAACTGGGTGACAGACACGGCTTTCAAAGGAGAGTAAATTTACTTCAGGTCTGTCTTCTGCCACCTGAAAACGTCAGTGGGGCCTCCCTGCATGGCCCCAGGCAGCCACCTCCTGAGCCCAGAGGCTGGTCTCCAGCAGGCCCCCAATAAAACCTGGTGAGCCAGGTGTGGCCTCCGCAAACACGCCCGAGCCCGGGAGCGGGGTGGGGGGCCCAAGCTCATCCGCAGGCGCCACATCGGGGCTGCCAGAGCGCAGGTGCCGCGGGGCAGACAGGAATGTTTGCAGAGTGGGTGGTTGGGGATTTACAAACCACACGAGACTTAACTGCAGGAAAAGAGCCCTCGCCAGTTGGGACCCGGTGTCCCGCGGGGTGGGGTAAGGGTGGGGACAAGGTTTCCTCTGGGTGATTCACAGAAGCCAACAGGGTGAGGTTCGGGCCAGAGTTCAAGTTCACTGCCCCCGTCCCTGGACTTAGCAAGTCTCAGCTCCCCTCGAGCCCAAGTCCACACCTGCACAGCAAGGAGCTTCCAGAACACCTGCCGCCGCCAAAGGCCACCAAGTGTGGTTGGCGCCCATGAGGTGGTCGCAGGTAGAGTTGAACCTGAATTCGCCACTAGCCCCAGGGGAACCCTGGGCCCGGGCTCCCAGTCTGCAAAATAGGATGCTGGGCCCTGCTGGGAGCCGGGACAAGGACGCACCAGTGCCGGGTGTGGGAACCCCAGCGGGGCAATGCCCTCTGGGAAGTGTCACAGGCGCTGCCAGTTGACTGACAACAGTCAGAACCTCAGCGGCATCTTAGAGGCCCCTCACCAGAGTCTGTGAACTGGGGCCGTCCTTGTCCCATTTACAGCAGAGAAGGGACAGGCCGACAGAGGGGACGCTGAGCCCTCACTTTATTGCACTGTGAGTGATAAAGCAGCAGGTCCTGAAGGTTCTCACTCTGGCCACCTCCTCCTCCAGGAAGCCGAGCTGATCGCTGTTCCCGGCCCCACCCTTTACTGTGTCCCATATCTGACTGAAACTGGGTTTATGGTCCGAGGTGCCACACACCCGCTTCCTCCTCCGGCCACCTGCCCTTGCTCTCCGGCTAGAGGCCCAGGACCCTGACAGGGCAAGGTCTCACTGCAGGGAGGTTCAGGCTCTTGGGGCTACATTTCCCCTGGGGCCCTGGTTGGGCAGAGCCCCCAGTGCCTTGAGACACCTGAACCCTGGGCGCAATCTCTGCCCTAGCCCCTTGGGCTCCCATCACCCTTGGAGCTGGAAGGAGCCTCTATCTTGACACTCTCCCCACGCTCTGCCCCACCCCTACCCAGGTCCTATGTATCCTCACCAGACCCTGAACTCCAAGGGGGTGTTACTTGTTCCCCAAGGCCTCCCCGGGCAAAGCTCAGGCTGGCACTGACAAGTGTCTCCCCAGAAGGCTCCAGAATTCCAGTCCCCCTCAATGGGGGACTTTCTGGTCTCTCACTGCAGGGGTGCCAATCGGGCCCCTTCCTCAGAGTGCTAGGATTCAAGGTTCTGGCGAGTCTGAAGACTAGGGTGGAAACTGAGGCCCTCAAAGGCCCAGGGACACGGGCACTGCCCCTCTGGTAGGGCTAGGGCCAGAAACACCCCCAGGATACAGCGTCCCCCTCGGATGCCGAGAAAGAGGAGGCTCTCACCAGCCCCAGACCCCACCTGGGCCCTGCGTGGGCTGGGGATGTGGGTCTGTGTCCCTCCTCGTTGCCCGAGGGCCAACTGGCATCCAACCCTCTCGCCCAAGACAAACCACCCCACACAGGACCCCCACTCTGCCTGAGTTTCCTGCCCACCCCGAGCCCCCGAATGCCCAGTCTCACCTGCCGACTCCAGCCCCACAGCCTCTGGGCCTCACTCCAGCTCCGTCCAGGCCAGGGAGACCTCCGGCCCCCGCCCTGCCCGCCAGGTTGCCAGGGGACGCCCCGCCCAGGGAAGCAGGTGCAACCCACTCCCTGGCCTCACCTGGGCTCAGAAAACAAAGTCGAGAGGAAGAGGGAGAAAGACGACACCTGGGCAGGGTGGAGGTGGGCGCCGCGCCACGGCATGCTCCCCCGGCCCCGCAGAGCGGCAGCTCGCCCCGAACCCTTCCCTGAGCTGCTCCCTGGCTCTCACCCCCTCTCAGTGCTGCTCAGAAAGGGGGCGTCACTCGCTGGGGGTCATGCAGCAGAGCCAAAGCCAGGTGCCTGTCCGTGGGTGGGAGGGCGAGTTCCACCTGGCTCAGCCCACCCTTTGGGGCCCCTTGTCCCGACTGCCCCTTTCTGGGCGATCTCTGTGGTTCCGGCAGGTCCTGGGTTCAAATCCCACTTAACTTCAGCCTCTGTCTCCTCCTCTGTGAAATGGGGATACAGCAGCAGCTCCCCTCGGGGCTGCTGGGGAACTCCCAGGTCACTTCCACACCGAGGACCAAACAAGGACAAGAAAGCACTGACGAGATGGGCAAGACCCAGACCCAGAGGGATGAAGCCACCGAGGCTGAAATGGACCTGGGTCCTCCCCAGGGCTGGGCTGTCTCGCCTGATTCTCGGTCAAGGCGCAGAGAAACTCCCAGGGTGGTCTGCTGGGTGTCAGTCTGTGGTGGAGGGGAACACGGGTAGGGCCCCCAGCCCCTCCCCGAGGCTCAGTGCTGACAGAGGGTCCGGCCTGAAGCCGGCTGGTGCGCGTAACACATGCAGCTTCACCCCTGCGCGGAGCCCAGCCTACCCTCATGGACCCCCCGTCACACACCTCACACCCACAGGGCCCTCTCCCGGTCGGCCATGCAGATGTGGAGACTGAAGCTTGGAAGTCCTGCCGGAGGGCAGCACACCTGGAGGGGCTGTGGTTTAAAATGTAGGGCGCCCACCCACCCCAATCTTACGCCCTCCAGCACACCCCTCGCTTCCCTGGGGAGGCAGGTCTCAGAGGGGACGGGTTCACCTGGGTGGGGCAGGGGAGGCCGGGAACCCACCGCAGGATGCCTGGACCGAGCGGGCGACGCAGC
This sequence comes from Scalopus aquaticus, assembly GCA_004024925.1. Classification (NCBI taxonomy): domain Eukaryota; kingdom Metazoa; phylum Chordata; class Mammalia; order Eulipotyphla; family Talpidae; genus Scalopus; species Scalopus aquaticus. Next base: position 7,822 of record PVIJ01020570.1, on the reverse strand, counting down.
CGTTGACCAGAGGAGCCCAGAGGGGCCACGGTCCCCCCAAGTCACACTGTGAGAGGGGAGCAGGCTCCCTCCCACCCTCCACCCACTTCCGGGCCTGGGGTCTCCTAGGTATTGGGGTATCTGTGGGGCCCCTCTGCTCCCCCGGGGGTGCTGTGAGCCCAGCAAGGGGCAGCCTCACAGACCCCCAGGACGCCACAGGACCCAGGAAGCAAGTCCTGCCACGGCACTGCCCCTTACCTCTGGGTCTTACCTGGCCAGGTGCCACTCAGCAACAGGCAGAGACCCCAGAGCACCCTACACAGGCACCAGGGTGAGCCCAAGGGGCGCGGGGGCCGCAGGGGAGAAGCAGCTGTCCCCGCCGGCCTGTTTCCCTTTATGGCCGAGCACGGGCGGGGCCACACCCCCGCCCTGAGCCCACCCTCCCCGCCCGCCCTGCCCTGCCCAGACGCAATCCAAGAAGTCCAGGGCTCGGCGCTGTTCACACTGTTTATTTGCTTCTCTGGACAGGTGGAGGACATTGGGGCCTGGTCACATCGAAAGCGGGGGCAGCAGGAGCACTGAGCGGGCTCACACTGGAGGACTCACGGGCTCAAGGAGGAGGGGGGTCCAAGCCGCCAGGTCACCCTCAGAGAAGGCCCCTCCTCCTGGCCACCTGAGGGCAGCGCGGAGCTGGGGGCCTGGGCTCCAGACAGAGACCCTGTCCCACCCGCGGGGGCTGGGGGCGGCCTGGGCACGGGGTGCCAGGCAGGAGTACCGAGGGGAGGGCCAAGACCGGGCCTGACCGTCCACAGCCCGCACGGGGAGGCGTCAGTGAGAACAGACACTGATGCACCTCGGGGGAAATGTGGCTGTACCAGGGAGCCACGAGTGCACGTCTGGGTGTCCCTGCCCCCAAGAGGGGAGCCCCTCACCCCTTCCTGTAGGGGGGCGGGCTCGTGCCGGGCTGCACTGCAGATGGGGGTTTCCTGTTCCCACCCAGGGAAACCTCCCTGCCCCCCGGCGGGCCCCCCCCACCCCGGCTGCCTGGAGTGCTCCAGGCCCGGCAGAGCAGGGGGCCGAGCAATGTCTGGGTGTGGGTGGGGCCCAGGACCCTGGTCCAAGCAGGCTGGAGGGGGCCACAGCAGCTCCCCAGGGTCCACAAATTAGCACCAGGAGGAAGGTAGGCCCAGAGGGGTGGGAGCTCAGGACAAAAGCTGCTCCTGTGGCCTGGCCCATGCAGGGGGCTCAGAGACCCCCGCCCCCCACCCGGACACCAGCGCCGCAGTCACGCGCTCCCCCAGAGTGCATGGGGTGTCCCCAGGGCTCCCCTCCCCTGGGTTCCACCATCCACTGGCCGCCCCCAAAGAGGGCACGGGGAGGGCAATCAGGCTGGGGGGGTCGGAGGGGCCGGTGCTCCGTCCCAACACGTCCAGCCCGACCTCCCACTGGGGCTCCCCAAGGAGGCAGGGCACCACCCCAAATGCCCGCGATTTGGAGAGCAGCGCCCTGGCCCGGGAGTCCTGAGGAGCCCGACTCCAGGGGCACAGAGCAGGCCCTGGCTCCTCAGGCCCCTCTCGGGCGGGCGTGCCTCAGGACAGGACCTCGCTGGAGGCGGCAGGAAGGCACAGGCAGGAGGCCCAGAGTGGCCGCTGCCCTGGAGCGGGTGGAGCCTGGCACCGGCGGGGCCACTGCGCGCGAGAACGGCATCTGTGGGCTGTCATGGCGGGGGTCCTCATTTTGGGAAAAGTGGGTCTGTCCGTGCCTCTCTCCTACCAGGCGCAGGTACACGGCGTGGGTCTGGGAATGCCGGAGGTGGCAGCAGGGCGGGGGGCCCCTGCCCCTCTCTTCCCAATGAAAGACAACTCAGAAGAAACGTGACAACACGGCATGTCCTGAGGCCGGTGGGTGAGGGTGGGCGGCGCCAGGAAGGCCGGGCCGGCGGGTGCTCGTGGATGGAGGGCGGGGGCTGGGGGCTGGGGCGAGGCCGGCTCACATCACAGAGCAGCATTTACAGCGCTGCTTCTTCACAGCGAGGTCCTGGGTGTCGCTGGCGGGGGCCTCGAGCCCCACCTGGTTCTCTTCCTTGGCGCTGGCGCTGGCGGGGGGCTCGGCGGCGCTGCCGTTGGGCGGCGCCGGCTCCCTGGGTGTGGCAGCGTCCTCAATGACCACCAGCTCTGCCGTGATGGTGTTCTGGAGCCCCAGCACCTTCTTGGTCTCGGCCTCGTCCTCCACGCTCTGGTAGCCCATGAAGATCATGGTGACCGGCGGCTCCTGGCCAGGCTGGATGCCCGGTGGGCCCGAGGTGGCCTCCCCTGGCTGAGCCTGTACCCCTGTGATCTCCCGCCGGGAAGGCGTGGTCCTGCCCATCTCCTCCACAGCCCCCCGGGTCTCTGCCACCCCGGCTGCAGACCCCACCTCACTCAGCGTGACCTCGTCTGCCTTGTGGATGAGTTCGTCCACCTCGGAGGAGCTCAGCTGGTGGATCCCGTTGCCTGCAGTGCCGTCCACAGCGTGCACCACTAGCGGGAGAGACAGAGAGTGAGGGTCCCGCACCGAGGGAGGCCGCAGGCCATGTGCCGCCCGGGCCAAGGGGAGCCGGAGACTAGCGACTCGTTTCGAGCTCACCCACAGGACTCCCTGTTAGGGCCTCTGCACACAGCCGACACGGTACTCGGAGGAAAACTCAGACACTCAAAAGCATCCGTTAGAGGGCCTCCCTGGTGGCCTAGGGGTTCACTATCAGTGCTATCACCGCGATGGCCTGAGTTCGATCCCCGGCCAGGAAGCTGACCCACAGGGCGGAGCAGACCTCTCCTGTCTCCCCGCTGTTCCCTTCAGCAGTGGATTTCAGTAGATCCGCCTGTTCTGCTCCCCGCTCTGTCTCTGGTGAATCCTCTCACCCTTGCACCTCTGGCCTGCACCCCAGTTCTTCTACACAAAAATAAATAAAACTTAAAAAAAAAAAAAGGAGGGCGGTTAAGCGCTGTGCTGTGGAGCTGTTGGCAGCGGTGATGCAAGTTCGACGCCCGGCCGGGGAGATTCCCACATGGCGCAGACCTCTCCTGTCTCCCCGCTGCTCCCCTCAGCAGTGTATTTCTGTCGATCTGCCTGTTCTGCTCCCCACTCTGTCTCTAGTGAACCCTCTCACTGCCCCACGCCCCAGCTTGTATGCGTAAATAAATAAATCTTTAAAAAGTATGTTAGAAACCAGGAAAGACTGGTATTAAGTGAGATTTTATTGTCTTGCATTTTGAAGCATTTCCAGATTCCTCAGCTGACTGGCTCCCAAGCAGTCACCTTGCAAAGTAGATTTTTGTTTGTTCGTGTTTTGCAAAGGTGGTGAAAACAGCTCAGAGAAGGAAGCAGCCAGCTCGAGGCTGCATACAGGCTGGGCCCCCTCCTCCTGCCAGGCCTGTTTCCCAGTCTGAGGCAGCAGAGTCTGATTTCTCTTCCTCAGGTTATGTGGTTGATCCCAAATTCAAGTTTTGCTCCATCCTCCAGTCTTTCCTAGTTTCTAGTAAACCCCCCAGAGCCTGTATTTTCCGCGTCCCCTGGAGTCCATGATGTCACTGTCTTTCAAGCGTAGTTTATAATCTCCATTTTGGTTTCTTTCCTCTTTAGGCCAAGATTTATTTAGAAGGGTGTTTTTAATTTCAGGGGGTGAGGGATGATGGTCAAGGAACATGGGGTATAAAACAGACTCTGGAATGGTCTTTAATGAGAAGCTGCCTGTCCCGGGACGTTTCCGTTCTGAGTGCTCTGGCGTTTGCCTACTGTCCACTGGACAGAGCCTGACGTGGGCAGTGGGCCTCGGTAAACGTGCTTCCCAAATCACTCCAGATCTCCTCCTCTTTGACTCTGGCCTGTTGTCTTTTGGGGCTTTAAGGCCCCGGATGTCAGCAAGCTGGGAGCAGCCCCAGCCATGTCTAACTCAGGCCCAGACTCCTAGAAACGCAACTGCCCAGGCTGGGGGGGTGGAGGGGTGGCTCCAGGGATCCCCATCCTCCCAGCCAAAGGCCAGACTCCTGGCGTCAGGCCAGAAGGAAAGCGCTTTTCACTCCCAGCGTACAAACCCCCAGGGACAGGTGTCTGCTCCCAGACTGCCCTGTGACTTGGAGCCCAGGGCCTGGTCACACAGAATCAAACCCAAAGTTTCCCACTGGCCCCGTCCTGAGATGGGAATCTGAGCCCTCAGCTGCCATGGAAACCGAATGCCTTCCCATTGCTAAGCAACCAGAGTCCAGTCTGGTGGGTCTTGAATCCCCGGACTGGGCAGCGCTGGGCAGCGCCAGATGTGAGCGTCTTCTGCCAGCCCAGACGCCACCTCTGCGCCTTGGCCACGCGGGCCATCTTGTTCAGGAAATCGGCAGCCGAGACTTGCCTGGACCACACAGCTGGCCACACTGCAGTTAGGGCTCCCTCAGGGCAACATCCCCAAACCAGGCGGAGCTGGGCTGTGACTGGACGTCCCAGAGGTTGTCTGAGATGTGCAAACAACCTCGAAGGGCCCAAAGCTTTGAGAACCAGAACCAGGGGGGCACCACCTCACACCCACCCAGTGACATCTGGATGTCAATAAAGCAAAGGACAAGAGCAAGCGCCATGTGGAGAAACCGCCATCCCCACTGAAAACAAAATGGCACATGTGCTGGCCCCCCAAAGGCTGATGGTGGAGCTCCCAAGGACCCCAAAACTCCACTCCTAGGTCACACAACAGAAGTGAAAATACATGCCCCACAAAAACTTGCCCGCGTTACCAAACCAAAAGTGCCCAGATGTTCGTTGGACAAACTCAGTGTGGACCAGCCAGACGATATTCTTGGGCCATAAAATGCGCGGGAGGGACCCGGAACACGTGATGCGGGGGGGGGGGGCGACGCACGCGGCCACGGAGTGTGAGCGCGTGCGCGAGCGCGTGCGCGTGTGCGTGCCGAGCACGGCCCGGGACAGGCGCAGCCACCCCGGGAGTGGGTGCCTGGGAGACGCGATGGGAGGGGTGGGGGCTTGTCTGCGGAGACAAACATGGCCCAGGCCAACGGGTCGGCGCAGGGCAGCACACCCTGCACGGGCCGGTCAGGGGCCTGCGCCCCGCGCGCCTTTTTCTTGAAAGGGCGGCGGCTTTGGATTGCTGCCCGCCCAGCACATCTGCTCTTACACTTGACCGGGGACTGGTTCCCTGAGGAAAACAAACGCTCGTCTTGCATTTGAACGCGTCTTTTTACGGTCTTCTTAAAACTGACCTTCTACCTAAAGTTTGTTTTCTTCTCTCTGGGGTCACAGCAGACACTGCCTAGAATTCTCCCTCCCCAGGGTCGTTGGGAGACTGCTACAGGGCTCGCCCCGCAGGGATGCTTCAGTGGCGGGCTGCTTATGAAACCGCTCGCTGAATGCGGATGGGCTGACGGACTGGACCGTTTAAATGAGGGGTTTTCTTAGTTTAAAATGAGACTGGGGGCCTCCCTGGTGGTGCAGTGGGTTAAGCGCAGTGCTGTGGAGCTGTCGGCAGCTGCACACAAGTTCCATGCCCGGCCGCGGAGCTGACCCACAGGGTCAGACCTCTCCTGCTTCGCCCGCTGCTCCCCTCAGCAGTGTGTTTCCATCGATCTGCATGATCTGCCCCCCACTCTGTCTCTGGTGAGCCCTCTCGCCGCCCCACGCCTCTGGCCTGCACCCCAGCTTGTATGCATAAATAATCTTTTAAAAATAAGACTGTGAATTTTATCTCGAGAGGCACTTGGGGGCTTTTGCCCGAGGCCACCCTGCTCTTGGGTGTCTCCCACGCCTGTCCCCCCCCCAGCCACCAGAGGGAACCCAAGAGACCAAATCAGGTCTCACCACTCGGCCCTGCCGGGCCTCCTCCCTACCTCCCTCCACTCTGCATCAGCTCTGAGGCTCCTCGAGCTTCTGCCCACAGCGAACTCCATCTCCCTCAGGACTGCGGTGTGTGCTGTGGCCCCCCAGACGCTGCTTCTGCTCACCTCTCTGAGCCCCCACCCCGCCCTCTATACCCTCTGGGGGTCCCTTCTGCACAGCCTTTATCACAATGGCAATTACTTAAAGGAATTGTGAGCTCTGGGTTGAAGGACTGGGCCTGCCGGTCAGGTGACCCACTCGGATTGGATTCCCAGAGCCAGACGGCACCTGGAGCTCAGCCAGGACCTGGAACGACGAGGTTGGGCTGTAGGTCCGGGGCTTGAAGCCGGTGGTGGCTGCGGGGGACAGGCCTGGAGCACTACTGACAGTTCAGACCGCAGTCAGCTCTGGCTGGGGGTGCAGGGCGGGCGCGGGGGTTGTACCTTTGGTTTCGTCCTCGTAGACTTTGACGCCCTGAGGAAGCAGCTCCTGGGGGAGCAAGGTGGTGCTGGACAGCACCCGGGTCTCCCCGGTCACCTTGTCCTTCTCCACCGTGATCTCCACCGAATACATGGCTGGCACAACAGGCACAGGTTACACCAGGGCTGCCTGCCCACCGACCCCTGCCGGGCTGCAGCCAAGCCAGGGAGGGGGAGCCGGCAGCACAGAGCCAAGCGGTGGTGGCAGCGGGGTGCCAGGCGCGCGGGTCTCAACATGGCCCTCCCAGCCCTATGTCCCGCCACAGCTCCCCAGCGACTCGGGCAGTGGGTGTCCCTCCGCTGGCACCGAGGCCCCGCTCTGCTGTCCCACCCAGCTAGAAACCTCAAGCTGATCCTGCTCCACGGGGCAGAGTGAGGCCGGGAGAGGTCAGCCTCCCCAGACCGTGGTCAAGAGTAGACCTGGCAGCCAGCCAGACACACCTTGTCTGCTGCTCCACTCGCTCCCCACCCACCCAGTGACCCTCGCTTCCCCCGCCCCGAAGAACAGACAGTTCCCTCACCACGAAGGGATGGTGCCACAGTCAAGGCCGCTACCCACCCCCACTCCGCAGAAATGATCACAGAATCACACAGACTGAGTCCTAGCTGACCACGTTCCCCTGAATTCCAGTACCCCAACACACTGCCCTCAGGGATCCCAGAATGATCACCCCAAGCCCTCCTAATCTGCTCCGAAACCCATGGTCCCCCCCGTCTGGCTCCCTCATCTGTTTTTCTCACCCCACGTCTGTCCATCTGCAAGTCCTGGAGGGACCCTTCCTGCAGCCCCTGCAGGGGAGGGGGCAGCATCAGCCCCTACCTCCCCTTCCCTCCATCCTGCCCCACCCCAGACCTGGCAGCACCCCCGCCCCACCCAGTCTCTCTCTCGGCCGCCAGAGGGCGCCGTGAGCACCCAATCGGCAGGTCCGGCTAGCTCACGGATGACCAAGGCTGCTGATCCTCCGCGCCCACAGGACTGTGCTGACTTCTGCAAACCCCAACCAAATGCCTCCCCACGGTTCCCCCAACACCCTAGATCCAGACCAACCCCAGGCTGTGCCTCCTTCCGGGGTACCTTCCCCAAGATGTCTGCCTGCCTCGCGCCCTCACTTCCCGGTCCTTGCTCAAAAGGCCTCCCCTGAGCCCTATTATTAAACTGTGCCCCCTCTAGCTCTCCAAACTCTTATCTCCTACGTAGGTTAGGCTGTCACCCCCATCGGAACATCAGCTCCCTAAATCTGTCCCTCCAGCTGGCACACAGCAGGTGCTCAACCAGACCTGAATGAACGAACGTGCTGACACAACCTAACACCCCATCTCCAGACACAGCTGGGCGGGCAGGGCGCCAAGTAAGGGGACAGCAAGGTCATGTGACAGTGCTGCCCGGGCTGGTCTAAGAGGCAGAGACCCTGCAGGCAGCCCCACCTCGGGACACAGCGACCTTCTGCTTCCTGTCTCCTAACCCCCACTCAGCCCCTGCCCCCTCTCCCCCCGCCGTCCCAGCCACCTCG
>PVIJ01020569.1:0-20634 GCA_004024925.1 Scalopus aquaticus | reverse complement strand
CCTCTGCTCCCCACCCTGCCTTTCGATCACTCTTCTGTGCATGAAAGTACTAACCTGTGCGGACCCAGCTCTCAGGTCCTCTCTGGCCTGCTCATGGCCTGGCCACAAACGTCCTTTCCTTTGTTCTCTCTGTCAAGTCCACATCCCATCCCCGCTGGCCAGGGAGGAGTGATGGCAGGACAGGGTGGGGGCAGGTCTCCTGGCATCATCCACACTTGCCATCCCTGTACCCCACCGACTCCTGTCAGTGGGGACATGCCCCACAGCCTCCTTCTGGTTCTCAGAAAGTCTGAGATATTTGGGGTCCTGCCTCTGCATCTCTTTATTTCTTGACATCTGTGAGCCTGTGCTGGCTTCCTTGCAGCTTCCCAAGCGGGGCTCCCTAACCCAGGGATTCCTTTGGTCCCAGCTGTGACTACCCCGAGGGCCATTTTTCTGTTTCCAGGAGCTTCTCCCCACTAGCTTCCCTCGGGGATGGTGGGTCTCATGGATTGCTTTGTCGCCACCCAGTGCAGCCTGGGTACACAGTACATGGCAGGAAAATCTTGTTCAATGCTTGCACTTAATTCCTTGGCTTTATCTAGTACCTGCTCTCTGTTCTTGGCATGAAAAGACTTTCAGGGCAGGAACAGAAGACCCAAGTATATATAGTGAGGACACCTTTGACCTCCCTAACCCGGGTCAGGCCCACGTGTCAGTACAGCAATCCTGGAACATACCTGGCAGGTGGTAGCTCATGGCCCTGGCTCAGCTCTTCTGAATCCCACCTGATCACTGAGTGCCCTTGTGTTCAGGCCCAGGCCAAAGACTCCCTACAGTGAGGGGGGTGGTGTGTCCCCATAGAACAGGTATGGAAACTGAGTTCCAGCAGTGGAAGGAACTTGCCCGACTTCACTCGGGAAAGGTGAAGCGGCACTTCTGACCCGCCCCACCTGGCATGACTCTGCTTCCCAGTCTCTGAGGGGCCAGGGAGCAACTCCAGAGGACTTTCTTCTTGGCAAAGATGGTGATTCTCTTGGCATGAAAAGTGAGCCCCTACATATGAGGGGCACAAGGTAAGCAAGATGGCTCTTGGTGAAGACCAAGCAAAAAGAATGGTTGCAGAAATGGCCAACAGGTATATGAAAAAATGTTCAACATCACTCATAATAAGGGAAATGCAAACCAAAACCACAATGAGATACCACCTCACACCAGTGAGAATGACGCACATAAAAAATACAGACAACAACAAATGCTGGCGAAGATGTGGAGAAATAGGAACACTTCTACACTGCTGGTGGGAATGCAAACTGGTCCAACCTCTATGGAAAGCTGTATGGCGATTCCTCAAAGTCCTAAAAATGGAGCTTCCATACGACCCGGCAATACCACTCCTGGGAATCTACCCAAAGGACACAAAAACACTAATCCAAAAGGATACATGCACCCGCATGTTTATTGCAGCACTGTTTACAATAGCAAAGGTATAGAAACAACCCAGATGCCCAAAAACAGATGATTGGATCAAGAAGATGTGGTACATATACACAATGGAATACTATTCAGCATTCAAAAATGATAAACACATGCAATTCGCAGCGACATGGATGGAACTAGAAGGGATCATGTTCAGCGAAATAAGCCAGAAAGAAAGAGAAAATATCAAATGGTTTCACTTATAACTGGAATATAGGCGAACCAAACAAGAGAGAGACACTCAGCAGGGGATAGGGAGGATAAAGGCTCAAAAAGGGGTAGAGGGCCTCCCTGGTAAGTGGCGCAGCGGTTAAGAGCTGCGCTGTGGAGCTGTCAGCAGCGGCGACGCGAGTTCGATGCCCGGCGGGAGAGAATCCCACGTAGTGCGGCAGACCTCTCCTGCCTCGCCTGCTGCTCCCCTCAGCAGTGTATTTCTGATCTGCCTGTTCTGCTACCCGCTCTGTCTCTGGTGAGCCCTTTCGCCACCCCACGCCTCTGGCCTGTACCCCAGCTTGTATGTATAAATAAAAATAAATAAATAAATAAATCTTTAAAAAAAAAAGGGGGGGGTAGAAAGGGACACAAGGGACTATGGTGATGGGTCACAGGTGAATTGGTGGTGGGTTGCCCAAGCGGAATACAAAACATAAAAGATACAAATAACAATAATAATAATAAAAAAAGAACGGGTTGCAGAGATGTGGGTGTGAGTCACTCTGTCCTGCTTCAAACCGTGTCTTCCCTAGAGCCGTTGTACCCAGGGCAATTGACGCAGACAGTGGGCCTGGGAGAGCAGGCCGGCAGGGATAATGTGGGCACCAGCACTTGGTTGCTGGCCCCAGAGGGAGAAGAGGATGGGGCAGGCAGAGTGAGCACAGCTGGGAGTGCAGCATGGAGGGGACACTGACAATTAAATATGGGCACCAAAGATGGCTCTGTTGGCCTAAAAGGAGGGAGGGAGCTAGAGGAGGGGTGTCAGAAGGTAAGTCTTCAGGGGTGGTGAGAGAAGAGGTGGGTTGAGGTGCTAGGTCTGGGGCACCAGGAAGAGAAGCAGGGGAGGGGTTGGAGCCAGTGGAAGGGCAGAGTGGGGGAGCAACTTGAATGTGTTTCCATGGGGATGCAAATGGCAGAGGGGAAAAGGGTGTGTTGGTTCCATGGAGAAGAGGCTTGCAGGAGGGAAGAACATGGTGGGAAGCCCAGGCTTGGGACTCAGGAAGTCTCTTCCATGGGGCTGGCAGGAGGAGGGCAGGAGTGGAGAGTGGGAATAGTGCTGGTGGGTCTGGGTGACGGGAACTCAGGGCTCATTCCCTGCGAAGCAAAGAGGATCGTGCCATGTGAGAGCAGGGTGCATTGACCAAGGCTTGCTGCTAAGGCGAGGGTGAGGGAGCAGGTCACTGATCTATAGACACATCACCTGTAAGGACTCGGACCCACAGCCGCTCAGGGTGCTGGTCTCAGCGGAGGCTTGGATGGTTGGCTGATCCCAGGAACCGGGCTGGGGCCCAGGCAGCCGGACTCTGGAGTCAAGCTCTCAGTCTTCACGTTCTACCTTCACGACATATTTATAGAGAAGAGAGGACATGCCAGGCACAGCACCAGGCCTTTTATGAATGTTAACTTGTTTAAGCTTCATAACAACTCTATGAGGCAGGTACAGCTGACTACACATGGACACACAGCCGCGTACTGGCAGGCACACTGACACACAGCTATGTGCACTGGGGAAGGAGCGTGTGATTGAGAGACCTCTCCAGACCTCGTGCTCTCCGTCATTCTTTACCTCCCACCCTCACTCTCTTGCAAGGTGCCGCACCCCTCTGGTTTGTGTCTCTTTTGGATTGATGATTCTTTGTTAATGGTTTTCAGACTATCCCCTCTTGTCCCCTCAAACCCTGATTCATCCCTCCTGTGGGACCTGGGAAGACTGAGAAATCTAAGTCCCAGGCTCACATGATGGAGGATTCCAGTCCCTCACCTCTAAGGTAGTCTGTCTGGTGTTAGGGGCTCCTTGGTCCCCCATAGCTCCTGCAGACCTGCTGGGAAACAGCAGCTGGAGCAGAGCACGGCCCCTCCTGCATTTTATTGGGGTGGCTTGGAGAGGTCTGGTAGACACCAAGTTCCACATCCTTGACTAGGGTCCACTAGTCAAAAAGGGGGCCTCTGCTACTGGGCCTGCACCCCATCATGCCCTCCTCCCTCCTGGAGGCCCTACTTCTCTTCTTGGCCCCCAGAGATCACTGGAAATCTCCCTCTCAACCCCCAGAGCACCCATTTGCACAGACTAGAATTCCCTGCAGGAGACTACCTTGGGCCACATAGATTCTATCACTTGGAAATTTTCCTACCCTGTGTTTAGATCCACTCTCTGCCCATTCATCAAGCCAATCATTGATTCACACACCTCATACCCATCCATCCATTTGCCTGTTCCTGGTATTCATCCTTCATTCAGCATCAGTAATAGCTACACTATTAGATGCCAAAGTAAGTGGCATACACATAAACCCGTCTTACCTCCTCACAGGATTAATTGGGAAAGAGACTCCAGTAAGAGCAGCCACCCAAATGACCATGCTCTGCTCTCTGGACGCTCTGCTGCCAATTACCCCACATGGGGAACATTTGCTCAACCCATGTAAGAGGTGACACTGAGTGGGTTTTGAAGGATGAATAGGAGTTACAGTCTGGAGAGATTTGAGGGAGAAAGAGGAAGCAGTGCCATAAAGGCCTGGAGGTGTGAGGGGAGAGGTTGGGTGTGGGTGTGTATAATCAGCTCTGGAGAACAGTGTGAACTTCTGCTGTGTGGCCAAAACCAACATAGGTGCAGCAGACACTCCCGGACACCCTCCCACCACCTTCCTGGCCCTAACCCCACCATCACGCAAGGCCTTTGCAGCCCATCAGTCAAGAGCTGAAATGTACTGGATGAGGAAGACTGAGCTCAAAACTTACAGCATGGTCCCTTGCTTTTCACCTGCCAAGGAAAGAAGCCTGGAGTCTTCCAGGGGGCACCTCCTTTAGCCTCCAAGGAGACCTGGGACCACTGCCCAGAAGGTGCTGTTCCGTAGAGTGGGGGTGCTGGGCTATTGGGGAGGGGTGACTACACTGGGTAAGTGTGTGAGTGTGTGTGTGTATCCCTCAGTTTCCTCATCAGTGAATTGGAGATAATTCAGTCTACCTGGTCTTTATTAGAATCATCTAGTACACAAATCTAATAATTCTATAGAGTCTAATAATTCTGGGGGAGGGGAGGGGAGGGGGGGAGGAAGGAGCCGGAGGGAGGGAAGGGAAAGGGCACAAAATGGAATAGAAAAGAACACAAGGGACCATGGAGATGGATCACGGGTGAATTGGTGGTGGGCTACCCAAGGGGAATGCAAAATGTAAAAGACATAAATAACAATAAAAATATATATTATAAAAAAAAAGAGTCTAATAATTCTATTAGAGTCATGTACTTAGAATTCTACTAGCATTCTAATAATTATATTAGAATCTAGTACATGATTCCAATAGAATCATTAACCACGCAGAGACTAGTGGTTGCCAGGAGCTGGGGGAGGGGAATAGGCAGTGACTACTTCATGGGTACAGGGTTTCCTTTGGGAATGATGAAAATGTTCTGGAACTAGATAGTGCCAGTGATTGTACAACATTATAAATGTACAAAATGTCATTAATGGTAACTTTTGCGTTTCACGTATTTTAACCCAATCAAACATTTTTAAAGGAATGGCTGAATGAAAAATAAAAAGCTGTGAATGAAAATAAAACAAAGCCTGCCTAATAATGTGAGATTCAGGAAGGTGAAAGGGTAGTGAGTGGATGGGATCAGGGTAACAGAACCACTGGCTGGTCAGCAAATCTCAAACCCTTAGGAGAAGGGAATTTTTAGAGCTGACTGGACCAGGAGCACAAATAGAAGGGGCCCGCTTGCTCAGAGGCGTAGGTACCACATCATTTCAGGGGACATAGGAGCACAGGCTGTTTAGCTGCCCACCTGCAAATCCCCTTCATGTCTGGGGGAACGATGCCCCTGGAGAGTTGGCAGGAAGCCAGCCTGGTCCCTCTCCCTTCAAGCCTCCCCCTTCCTGTGTTAAGGGTGTGTCCTATCACCCAGGCTCAGCCCATCAGGTTCCCTGGCCTGGGGGAAAGGCAGGGAAAGGAAAAAAGTGAGAAATGTATTCATTTCAGAAATTTTTACTGAGTGCTTAAAACATACTAGGCACAGAGTGAATGAATGAATGAAAGAATGAATGAGTGAGTGAGTGAGTGAAAATCATTGGTAGCTGTATGTGCTACAAGCTGGCCCTTGGTGAACCTGAGGGCCTCCAGGAGCGGCCCGGGACCTGGAAAGGGGTGCTGAGTGATCCCAGCGAGGTCACAAGGGTGTCTATTGGCATTCTGTTTCAGAGAGCTGGTGGGATGCAGGCCCTGACAGGCTGCTCGCCCCATAAATGCCTTGATTTATGCCTCAGCGGCCTGCTGGCTGCGATGTCGCCTGCACCTTGTTTATTTATTTGTAAGAGCAAGGTCGGGGTCTGGCTCCTCCGTCCTTCCTGTCTCCATGTGTTCTAACCCCATATGAGGAGAAAGACAGATGCCTCGTAATTATTTTGCATGAAATGGTCTTGGAAAACTATTTGGCTTGCATTTGATTTCACCACTTGTTATGGCATAATTTGTTATCCTGAAGCATGTAGCAAACAGCTGGAGCCCTGGAGGAGTAGATGTTCCTGGGGAGGTGAGGGCTCCCCCAGCAGGGGTGGTGACATCTCAGGGCAGACCTGATCCTGGTGGCACTAGAGCCCCTCACAACTGTGAGAAACCCTTGAAGACTTATCTGGGCCTCAGTTTCCCACACCTGTAAAATGGGGACGAGGACCTCAAACTGTTGTGAGAGCTGAATGTATTCACAGGAAGCACCAGTGAACTGTCTGGTCCACAGTTAGAGTCAATAAATGTTTACTATTATTCCTGGAAGAGATCATTGTACATGACAAGTTTGAAAGAGTAGGAGTAAATCGTGGATATTTTCTGGCACAGCATGAGCAAAGACATGAATGGGGAAACTGGAACTTCCATCTAATGTAACTGAAACAGAAAGAAGGCATCCTGGAGCAGCAGGAGCAGACACAAAAGTTGGTGTGGCCAGGGCAACAGGGAGCCATAGATTTGTGAGCAAGGGAGGAGCATGAGCTGATCCTCCCTTTACAAATAGCTCGCAGGCTGGGAGGGAGAGCTGGGTCACGGGTGCAGAGTCAGCTGAAAGGTGCCATGTGAATTTGTTGCCCTAACAAAGTACCACAACTAGGTGACCTAAACAGTAGTTTATTCTTGCATAGCTCTGGAGGCTGGGAGTCCCAAATCAAGGTGTTGACAGGGCTGTGCCCTTGCTGAGGGTTCTAGAGAAGAAGGCGTCCTTGCTGCTTTCTAGCTTCAGGTGGTGGCTGGGGATCCTCGGTATTCCCTGGCTTGCTGCTGATTCACCCCAGCATCTGCCTCTGTTGTCACAGGGCTTCTCCTCTGTCTGTGCCGAAGTCTTCTCCTCTCTTCTAACAATGCCAGTCAGACTGGATTTCAGCTCCATTGACTCTATTATGACTTTGTCTTTACTGATTATGTCTGCAAAGATCCAATTTCCCAATCGGTCACATTCACAGGTACCAGTAGTTAGGATTTCAACATATTGAGGGGCACACAATTCAATCCATGGGAGGCCCCAATATCCCCTATGTCCTCAGATCTAGACCCCAGGACCCACTTAAGGAGGATTTGTCCTCTTTTTGGTTGGCGGCAGTATATAGAATCATATTTGGGGGTCATAGAAACCCCTGTGCTTTAGGGGAAGGTGACGCTCTGGGAAAAAAGGGAGTAGAGGAACCATGGCCCGCAGTGGAGGCGTGAGGCCCAAGCTGGGGCAGAACAGGGAACGAGGGAGGATCTCATAGTCCACCTGGGCTGAGTGAAGGGCAGCTGCTGAGAACTGGGGGAAGGAGCAGAAGCCAAGCGAGTGACAAAAGAGCAGGGCAGGCAGCTGAGGGCTGGTGGGGACCACACACTCACTATTGTTCCTAGCAACAGCTTTGACCAGTTAGCCTGACTGCCCAAAGGTCACAGAGATGGAAGGCCTCAGCCTCCTCTCTGCAGCCTAAAGGCAGGGTGATCAGAAACTGACTTCTCTCTGTGCCAGAAAAGAGGCACAGAGATGACAGCTTGTCCCTAGGTGGCAGCTGGGCACACAGCAGAGGAGACTGGGGCCCACACTTCCTGTCTCCCAGCCCACAGCTCTCCCCACTAAGCTGCATGGGTGCATGGAAAGGATGTCCTCTGAAGCTGCACTCCTCTGGGAAGCAATACTATCTGTGGTGGGGGAGGAAAGATGGAAAGATGGGCTTGGGGGCAGGGCTCTGCGTGCCAGAAAGGAAAGCATAAAAACACCTGTGGGGTTCAAAGGAATGTCCATTCTTCCAACCCCAAGCAGGGCAGATGTCTTCTATCAAGGGTGGTAGGAGATGGGGTTGGGAGTGGGAGGTAATGAGGAGGGGGGGCTTGGAACCCTCTGAAAAGGGTGAGGAGCAACAGGAGAGGCAAAGCAATTGCTGTAGGGCAGTAGGAGTGTGTGTGTGTGTGTGTGTGTGTGCGTGTGTGTGTGTGTTTGTACATCGGGGACATGGTCTTTAAAGGAGAGGGGCACAAAGAGAAGGGGAGGGGTTTATTTGTGGAGAGGATTCAGAAACTACAGGCAAAGCTGAGGGTAGATATACCTGCAGTGAACTCAAAGATGAGACAGAGGAATGAATTGGTTCTCCCGCTTTTAAATTGCAATAAAGCAGCTGCTCAGTTAGGATTCTCAGGAGAGTTTAGGTCAAAAGAGTCATTCGCTTGAGAAACACAGTGTTCTGATGAACTCCTGGCAGGGGTGAGGCCAGCCTTGGGCTCTTGAGATAGCAGCCAGGAGCTCAGGGGCAGGGCCTGGGCCGTGCATCCTCCCGCCCTCCCTCTGCAGCTTGCCTCCTGGACTCATGGGACAGTTCCTCAGTCCTCCCTTCATTTGTTCCTCAATGTCAGCCATGTCAGGAGACCAACTGAGGGCCAGGGCTGGCTCTGAAACCCAATCCCTCAAGTTCAGTAAGAGAGCATGTGATTGGCCCAGCCTGGGTCACCTGTCTGTGTTGGTCCAGTCAGGAGTAGGGATCTCAGTAGGATAAATATGGCCGCCAGGGCCTCACTCTTAGCGTGGCCCTGTGTTCTCAGGGGCCTAAGCTCATCCCAGAGGTATAGGCAGACGAGCAAAAATCGAAAAGTAACATAAAATACAGGAAATACACTCTGTAACATTGGCCTTAGAGATATCCCTGGGATCTCAAGTCCACCAACAAGGGAAACAAAAGCGAAAATGAACAAATGGAGCTTTATCAAACTGAGAAGTTCAGCACAGTGAAAGAAACTCATTCAAATGAAAAGACATTCTACTGCATAGGAGAAAATATTTGGACATGATACATCTCACAAAGGGTTAATATCCACACTATATAAAGGACTCATACAATAAAAAACAGCAACAAAACAAACAACCCATTAAAAATTTGGGCAGAAGATCTGAATAGACACTTCTCCAAAGAAGGCATATGGACAGCCAACAGGTACATAAAAAAATGCTCATCATCACTTACTTTTAGGAAAATACAAATCAAAACCACAATGAGGGTAGAACTGAACAGCAAGGGGAGGCCAAAGGTGTGGGAGAAGAAAAGAAAGAGGAGATAAGAAGGCTACCTGGAGGAGGCCTGTGGGGCAAAGAGGCGTGTGAAGAGGCTGTGCTGGCTTCTCGGCCTTGGATTTGTACCAGGGGCTGGGGGACACCTGGAAGAGACAGAGATGTGGGTGAGAGAGCTTTATCTTGACTTGAATTTTGATTTTGCTCTTTTCCTTCCAGACTTGCCTGTCCCCATCTGCCCCTTTACTATGGGCCCCACCAGAAGGTGCCTTAGACTTTTGTCCAGCTTTTGGGCCTCAGTAGTCCAGCCTTGTTTGACTGGGCATTTCCACACACAGGGATGGATAATTTTGGGTGTTTAATTGGAAACTATTTTAACTATATTCTTTCTCTTCTATTTATTGCACACTCATTGTATTAATTTTCTATTGAAGGTCTGTTTTGTCTTTATGTGTAGGATGGCAGAAACTTTTTTGGAGCAAGCAGGTTTGGGAGTCCAAGGATGCCTCTTACCCTTCCTGATAACACATCTGAAGGCCATTCTTGTCTCCTTCACAAGTGCCAGGTCCTGATTTACCTTCATCTGCTATTGCCCTTGGAAGCCAAACACAGCCAAATGTGAGTGGACCGTTGGCCAAGGGTCCACTCCTGAGGATTCCTTGTGGCTAAAAGCAGTGTCCTCAGAGGCACGAAGGGCCCTACACAGCCAGCTACCGCCGGTTTAATGTGCCCACAGCCTAAAGCAGTGATGCTCACCAGTTCTCCTCACAAGCCTCATTCTCTGGTGCCGCTGGGAGACTCCAGTCCTCTGAGAATATTTGTCTGGCAGACATAAACACAGGCCTGGAGCTGCTCTCCCGCGCTGGCTGCTGGCTCTCTGGTTAGAAATTCCATCTGCCTGGGTCTCTGAGGGAGGGCTGTTCCACACAGGCCTGGGAACCGCAAGCCCCTTGAGGAGCCGGAGCCCTGAGTTCCTTAGGCCCCTCCCTGTCCCAACCAGCTGGGGGCTGCCTGGGACACCCAGTTCCTCCTGGAATCTCCACTTGGGTTTGGTTTGGGGTTGGAGTTTGTTTCCATTCAGGGCAACTTGATCTGAACCTGGTCCCCCGCCCCCACGCCCCGACATCCCTGCCCCTCTAGAGGGGGCTTGACTTTGCCCACATGCTGACAGGGCAGGCTCCTCCAGACCTCCCACCAAGGGCACCACGAGGTTCATTGACTTTGATGTCCTGAAATGAGGCCCCCCCCAGCCTCAACCCCCTCCCACCCCCAATATATAAATAAGTCAGAGACTGGGAAGCTGGATGCCACCCCAGGAGTGTAAAAAAAAAAAAAAAAGGAAAGAAGGAAAGAAAGAAAACCAGCCTTGGGGAGACGGAATAGCTGGGGTGCAGATATCTCTTGACCATTTCCTTACTGTGTGATCCAGGAGACACCCAACCTCTCTGGGAGGTGCTAAAATGACAGCAATAATGTGGAGGCCTGTGTGACAGATGGACCAGGGGACTAAGGTCTCTTCCGATGCAGTTTATTAATATTTGTTTTTAATGTGCAAAGTACCTCTGGCCTACACTGCAGTAAGGCAAAAAGTTGAAACTTTTTAGCCCTGCCTCAAGGAAATTGCAGGCCTGGGGTTAAGTTCTAGAAGTACAGCCTGAGTCTAAGGGAGGAGGGGCGCCCAGGAGCTAGTGGGGCAGAACCCAAAGAGCTCCTCTGTATTCTGCACACAGGAAACTGAGGCTCAGGCATATACAGGAACACACCAGGTTTATTGTCAGAAAGGGCCTGGGGGGACACCCTGAAAAGGCTTAATGAGAGGATTTATTAGTGTCCTTCCTTGGGGGGGTCTGAAATTAAGGTCCTCACTTGGTTCACCAGTCTTGGCCCAGCTTTGTCACCGGGCCCGTGCTGTCTGTGCAAACTGCCTCTGAATCCTGACTGGTCACCAAGGCCTTTCAAAGCCCAGCCCACGCAACAACCTGAATGTCGAACACCGGAAGAAAGCCTAGAACACCGCGAAGACAAAAGCTACCAGTTTACTAATCGTTCTACCCTTGCTGCAGTGAAACTGGAGGTCTGAGAGGTTGGGTGTCTTCTCCAGAACCAGCGGACTGGTGGTTGGGGTCAGACTCAGGTCTCCTCCCAGCCGGAAGACGTCCAGGGCTTGTGTCAGGCAGGCAAGGCCATGGCCTTCCCCAATTCTCACTAGCTATGTGACCCTGAACAGAGGGGTTTCCATGGTGTCTTAAACAACAAACATTTATTTCTCACAGTTCTAGAGCCTGGGAAGTCCAAGATCAAGATAAGTGCTGGCTAATTTGGTTCCTGGTGGGATCTCTGTTCCTGCTTTGAAGGTGGACCCCTTCTTGCTGTGTTGTCACATGGCAGAGAGAAAGATTGTTTCTCTTGTGTCTCGTCTTATAAGGGCACTAACCCCACTCACAAGAGCTCCACCCTCATGACCTAATTTCCTCCCCAAAGCTCCTCCCTTCAAGTGCCATCACATTGGGGATTTGGGCTTCAATCTCTTAATTTAGGGGACACACATTCAGTCCATCGCTCTTAGGGACCACAAGAGGTGGACTCTTTTCTCCAAATTGATGTTTTTAGCACCAACATGTTGGGGATTCTAGGATTCCATATGCAAAGATTCCATGTTGTAAAAGGAATCTCTGATTTTAACATAATATAATACCGAGATGTTGTTATTGTGACATTTTATGATTCAAAAATTGTAGCATTCCAGCGTTATATTAGTCTAAGATACCATTATCCTCTGATTCCAGGATCCCAGGATTCTGTTTTCCCAAAAGCTTGGGCTCTGAGGAATAGGAAAATCCAGCTGGGGTGGCACCGTGCTGGGTAAAGAGGCAACTTTTCCATCCTACTAACTTTTCTAATCATAAAGAGCAATGCGTTCTTTGGTTTTCTTTGCGTTCAAAGGAGTGCACTGGTTTGGCTAAGCCACATCAGAGTGTGAGTTCACTCACCCTAGACAGAGCAGCCCACAGAGCCAGAGGAGGAGGAGGAGCAGGAGGCAGGATGGAGAGGGAAGGGAGGAAGAGATGGCGATGGGGCTGGATCTTGGGGTCTGAACCCTTACTATAAAACTGAGATGCCCAGAGTGGTGAGGCCCAGAGAACAGGATTGCTCACAGTCATTTGGTGACTGGGGAGCTGGGGAGACCTTCCAACCCAGACGCACCAGAAGATTCTTGCATAGGTGACCCTGGCTTCCCTGACATCAGCTACTCCTTGCACCTCTGGCCCAGATCCCAGTGTGTGGGCGTTTCCACTGGTGGCAGGATCTCTGTCCATGACTCTGACCTCATGCTTGGTGGGACCGGCATGGTTTGGGTGGGTGCTCCAGACTTCCCGTGCTGAGTGCCTATGGAGCATGCACACTGAGGCCCCATCCAAACAAGGCCAGGATGAACAGTCTCCTTTCACTCTGCCTTGGTTGTATGTAATCAGTCTTGAAACAGGTGGATGATTCTTCCCGCTTTGTTCTTCTTCCAAATTGATTTGTTCAAGCTTCTTTGCCTTTCGCTTTGTCTGTATCTACAAAAAAAATCCTTGCTGAGATTTTGATAGGAATTCCGTTAAACCTGTAGATCAACTTGCCATCAGCCCATAAGTATTTCAAAATGAAAATTTAAACATTTTTTAAAATGATATGAAGAGGATAGCAAGGCAGAGGGAGAGCAGAGAGGAGTGAGGTGTGAATGAACATTTCAAGGAATGCTCCATCTGGACCCACACACTGACATTGTGCTCTAGGGCATGGAAACAGCACCTTCAAAACTTGACACAGCCATCAAGGCCTCCTTAGATAAGATGGCGCCAAAGCAAGGCTTTCTGGTGTTTTCCACCTACAGGCAGGAGTGGCTTCCCCTGTCCTCAGTCCTTGCCAGATGGAACTGTCATGGTAGAGGAGCTCACCCCTCTCCTAAACCCCTTGTCTAGCGGGGAAGCCCCTTGGGATGAACTGAGGTAACAGCACTGGGAGAAGGCCTACTAGCCATCACATATAACAGGCCTCAGTAGAGTGTTGCTGCTCTCCAGCTTTTAGGCTGAATGTCCTCAACAACAAGTGGGCCCAAGAAGCAGTACACTTGGCTAAACTTTAAGCAGGGAGTCGTCTTAGCACTGAATGCTTTGGCTAGCCAATGGTCCCATCTTTGCATTTATTGCTAAGTCTTGGGCTACTACCTAGAAATTGTCCCCTTCAAGACAAAGAACTCTGGGAATCTCCTGCCTCACAAATCCCAAACTAAAAATTAAAATCACATATCCTCCGTTTATCAAGGCCACACCTTATTCCCTTCAGGTTCACAGACATTACTTGTCGTAACAAGACAAACATCTCCACTTTTCCAAATGCACGGGACTGGGTTCTTGGACAAGGTATTCAAGAGAACTTTCATGATCCTAACAAGTATCTGAGAATAGATTTAACTAAGAGACATAATGGTCTCCTCAACTCCTTTTAAAATTTCCTAGACCCTAACCCCAGATCCAGACCCTAACCTATCTTATACATTTTCAATCTTGTCCCCACCCCACAAGGGCTGGAGGCCAAATCAAGGGTATATATTTCCTGGGATCCATTTATGGTAGATTGTCCCACAGGCCAGGTAGCTGCACATCTGATTTGGGACAAGACTGAACTTAAAGTTCTGCCAAAACCGAAAACCTGGCAAGCGCAGCTGCACTGTTCTGGTGACTGTGGTTTTATTCCTATTGGGTCTGGGTATGTTCACTGATTTACAATCCGGAGGCTCCAACCCTCCAAATAAACCATAGTTTCAATCAAACACAGCAGATGCTGAGGTCCTGGAGAGCCCTCATAGACGCCCACCTGGAAAGTCTACCCCAGTCCTACCTCCAGACTATAACACCTGACCCAGCTTATTGTTGGAGATGATTCACTTGCTTTGCTGGAGATGACATTACCCCAACCCAAAATATCGCTGACTTCTGGAGATGGCTATGCCCTTGAGACCCAGTCACCTTTATAAATTAAAATCCTGCAGGTAATAGTTGAGACATTCTGCTACAGATATCCTGCTTCTAACCTGACTCTGCCTGTCCATTGTGGGTTGACCCGAATTGGCTTCTCATCTCAGCATTGACCACACCCCCTTTGGGCAGCTGCTGGCCATCCAATGGGGTGCGTGGCCTTTCCCAGAATGCCCCCTGTCTGTCTAGAGTCCACACAATGGGGCCTCCCAGGGTCTCACTTTGACTCCCAGACCCGAGTCACCAAAACAGTAGTGACCACAGAATCTTTTGGCCACCTCTGCCGTCCATGAAAGGTGGTATATTTGTCTATGAGAAGATGCCAAGTTTATCAGGCAGTAGTTCACCCAGGTCTAGAGGGATAACTCCTCTGTCCCAGGCCATCTGCTTCCTGGAAACAAGTGAACTTGACCCAGGCACAGGGCAGTATTGTAAAGGTGTGCAATCCTTCTCCAACCATACCTCTCTTCAGATCCTAGAGAGGCAACTCTCAGGGTAGAATTTAAAGCATGGGGCAGATTAGAAGAGATGAATCTTTTGGTGTACAGAGTCCCCAATACCCAAACAATCACCTAATAGCACAATGTCAGTCGTGGGCAGAACTTCAAAGAGCATCTCCATCCAGGAGCTCATTGAAACCTCCCAACACTTTTTAACAGGGGCGGGAATGAATTTTCTCATTTCAGTGGAAACCAAGGCCCAGAGAGGTGTAACAACTCATGCAATATCCTGCAGCCAATATAGAGTGGTATTGAGGACAGTAAAAACCATGAGCTGTGGTCAAAATCGTGGTCCTGGGTGACTTGGAACTAGTCTTCTGCCTCCCTGGACCCCAGCCTCTTCTATAAAATGTGGTGAGTAAGCGTCACTTCACAGGATAGATGGAGGATCCGATCAGCAAATATTTGTAAATGGCTCGCTAGTTTCTTGGTGGCTGACCAAAACCTGTCGTTCTTAAGACCTAGCTCCCCTCACAGTGTCCACACTCACTACTCAGGGAGCCAGCCAGCCTGGATGGGTGCCTGGGCAGCCCTGCCTCTCTCCAGCTCTGAGGTGGGCTTCCCAGCAGCCGGGCGGCCAGCCCCCTGCGAGTGACATCCTGATGGAAGCCAGATGCCCTCCTCTCAGACTCAGAGTGGCTGGGTCCCAGGACTCGGTTCTGCAGCGTCCTCCCTAAGGATTCCCCCGCCCCCAGTACGGTTGGCCTAAAATTCCTGTTCCAGCTGCTAATGCTCCATCTTAAAGTACCGTCAGAATGTGGTAAGGCTTCTACCATGCCCCTGAGTATGGATCCTGGATCCATTGTGGAATCTTGGACAAGTTGTTAAAACTCTCTGAGTCCCAGTTGCCTTGTCATTAAGATATAAAACATAGCACCTAGCATTGAGGTTATCGTGAGATTTAAATGCAAGAATGCATGCAGCGTGATTAGCTCAGTATTGCTGAATGGGTGAGTGTCCCATTTTGCAGAAGAATGCTGAGGGCTATGCTAGTGGATTAACTGGCTCACATGAATGGCTAGTATCTAGAATGATCAGAAAACAAAATTTTGGTCACATCTTCCCCAATCTTCATTCCTTCCAAAAAGGCCCTTTCTGGTTGGATTTTGGGGAAACCATTGGTCTCTCTGCCCATTTGGCAAACGCCAGATAGTGTCTGGATCCACCCACACAGCTACAACTAGAAAAGCTTAAGGAGGCATGCAGACATGGCTCCTGTTCTCTAGCCAGTCCGTCCCCAAGTCTGGACATTCCGGAAGCCCCACCCTGTCCCCAAGTCCCTCTGGAAACCTTGGCAGCTTCATCTGCAAAGGGGGGAGAAGAGTTCTGAGGTCAGCCAGGGAATGTCAAAGGGAGGAGGAGAGCAGGTCAGGAGGGAGGGCGAGCACCCTATGTGACCCCAGCCACAACTCACAAGCACTCACTGTCCTCCCAGCGTGGGGACAGTCAGCTAGAACTGGCTTCCAGCCCTGACTCTGTTCTGAACTTGATGGGTGACCTTGGGTAAACCATTTCTCCTTTCTGGACCTTGGTTTCTCTGACTGTGAAATGGGAACTTGAACTTGGGCACAGCTTCTCAGTCCATTGAGAGGAAGCAGAGCTTCCAGAAAAAGACCCATGACCTCCCAGCCCACAGGCCCCACACCCATCCGCAAGTGTCCAAGAATTCGGCTGTGGTATTTCATTTATCATCCCTGTGGTTTACAGGTACCATGGCCAGCAGGCTGATTACTCAACGGGCTTATTTCACTCCTCTGTGACTAATAGATTCTCTTTTTGTTTGTGTTTTAAAGCCATAGCAATAATATTGGCTCTCAATGACACCACTGAAATCACCATTATTCAGCCTGACCCTACCTACGCGATAAACAGACTGGCAGAAACATCTCTTCTGAAGAAAATGAAGGCCTCTGCTTCTCACACGGTGGGAGCAGATTCTTTGATTCTGAAGATGGGTACATCAGGGGTGGGAGGGATTTATGAACTGTTGAGAATCTTAGGATTAGGTCATTTCTCTGGTCTCTTCCAACTCTGACCTACACATGGACCTCATCAAGGGGAGGAGTTGAACAGATACCATCTTTCCTTTGAAAGTTCAAGTGTGGGGTTAAGAACCTTGTTAGGAGTCAGACAGCCTGGCTTTTGATCCTGTCTCCACCACTGGCTGATTGGGTGACCTTGGGCAAGTCCAATCTCCTCCCAGAAGCTTGATTTCTGATCTGAAAAGTGGGGAAAATAAAATGACCTCCCAGGGGAGGTGGAAGGCATGAAATACAGGAAGTGATGCATGGGAAGCACTTAGCATAGTGCTTGGCACACAGTAGGAGCTCAGAAGCCAGGAGTTGCTAATATCAGGTAGCAGTTGAGCTCCTGGATAGTGGGCTGTAGTGCGACAGGACGGAGAGGCTTAGGGCTGACATTAGGGGGTGTTGATGGAAGGTCAGAATTCCCAGGAGAACACTCAAAGGTTGGTCTTTGTCAAGGTCACCTGTCCTATACTTTTCTGACCGTTTTTATTGTCAAAACTGTAAGCAACAAAATAGCCCAGCACAACACAGCAGCCCCAGGGTCTGTTGTGAAAAATTGCTAAATTCTTCAGAGGGAGGGAAGGGGGGGGGGCAGGGAGCAGCACATTTTGTGATTGTTTAGCTCCACCTAGCCCCTAACCCCAGCTCACCAACCTTCTCACAAGAATTCAAAGCTCCCTGGCTTCTTTAGGAGTCCACAGAAGCCAGCTTCTCATCTGCAAAGGGTAAAAGGTCCTTACCTGTAACTACAAGCTCATTTCTCTCATTTGTGGTTCCCTACCATATGGGGTCCAACATTCCCCTTTATTATGCTGAAATTATCTTCTTAGATAATATAACCTGCCTCTACACACAATGGGAAAAATCAGTATAGCGAGTGGTGAGCTGGTATATGTTTACAATTGAATCTCTGAAGGAAAAAAATCTTGATTTATAGTCTTTGCCAATTGCTGTAGTGTAAATACTTCCACCATACTTGATTTGAAACGTGATGTGATGACACTGAACACAGAGTCAAGAAGAGACATGTGCAATCTGCTCTTGCATGACTTAGCTCCAGTACACCACTAAATAACCGAAATGAAATAAACAGAAAGTCGTTTATAATACAAAGACATGTTTCACTATTTTTGTGCTCAGGAAGACTGCCCTACAAGGACATAATAGGAGGATGTAGTGTAGTCTCACTCTGGCTCACAACTGCAGTGCATACAGAGTGCCAGGTCACCCCAACATCACAAGATACTGCTGTCAGTGATGTAATTTTTCTGAAATGGAAAACCAGTCTCAATAACATCTGAACCAAGGGTGATCTTCCTTCAATTTATAAGGTAGTTGTATTCCTGGAAAATCCAGGGTGTATTAGAAACATGCAAAAAATACTTGTGCTTATACGTAAGACAGTGATATTTGAACAGATAATGATAAATAGGCTTTTCACTCACCCAAATATACCAGAAAACTTTCAAATGTCCCCACTTGCAAAATGCCATGGAGATGCCCCAACCATTGTGGCATCAAAAAGTCACTCCCACTGCACAGCCAGTACTGTGCTTTGCTACTTGGCACATATTGAAACACACTGTGCCAGGTACTATCTACTCACATCCCATCCATGGGAATCTACCCAACCTGGTCTAGAGAGCAGCCTCTCTACGCCAGGAGCCAGCAGTTGGCTATACACTCCCACTAGGAGGGCCAGTGACTGTTTCTGATTCTCTGAGACCCCTGCCAAGGCCTGTAGGCCCTCCATGATCTTTCTTCCAGTTTCTCTAAATAGCAGTCATGAAGTCTGGACTTGCACACACTTTCACCCCAGAGAGGCCACATGCTAGGGGCTTTATGAGTTTGCTCCTGTTCTTCCTTCCACCTAGCATGCTGTCCTTCAAATTCTGACCCAGAGTGTAGCCAGCCAGCCATTTATTCATCATTCCATCAATTCTCTGCTCCAGGCCTAGAGCTGGGAGCAAAAAACCCAAGATGAAGCCAATCTGACCCCTCTCCTCAGGGATCCCCCAGGAAGTGGGGAGAAAGACAGAGACAGAGAGACATGACTTACAATTGTTGGGGGGAAGAAAGGACGTCTGCAACAAACTCCACAGGAAGGTTTATGGACCCCCACATCAAGCCAGAGAGATCCAAGACCCCTAGGGCTACGAATCCCAGAATTCCATCATCATCCAGAAGAGAGGATTACCGGAAACTGAGGGGTGGAGTTAAGCAGACATGTTGGCTATACAACGAGGGCTTTTGACCTTGGGGGGGCTCTTGCTTCTCGTCAGGCTACAGCGTGCCATTGGGGTTTCCAGCTCTTCGGATCTGGTAGGACGTATTTGGAGATTTATCTCTCTCCCTCACTTTCTCTTTTGTCCCCGAGTTATTCATTTTTTTATTTCCCTTTCTTTTGTAAATAAACCCTTTTATTAACCTTTTTGTGAGTGCCTGCAATTGTTCTTATTATAAGTCTTTTTTAAGTGCACGGGTGAAAACCCACAGTCAGGCACCCCATTGTATATCGGGGTTGCCCTGTAACAGTTTGGCGCCCAACGTGGTTGACCACGTCACATCCGTGGTTGACCAGCCCAAGGTAATTTGCTCTGGTCACCCTAAGCGCATTGAGTTTGCAGGACATTTGGCATAATCTTGGTTTTGAGTCTCGATAAGTTTGTTTTTTGCCTTGCGTACAGCTATCTGTTGAGTTGATAAGTTTGGGTTTTTTTTTTCCTTGCGTACAGCTATCTCTTGTGGGTATTTTATTTATTTATTTTTTTGACCCAAACATGGCCTCAACCATGAGTTTCAGCAATTTTCTCTCTAGCATAAGGCCGTTCAGTTTTTTTCCGACCTTAAGTTTAGATTCCCTCTTTCCTTTGAATATTACCTCTAGCTTCATAAGTATAAACAATTTGGTGAGACCTGGACTATGGCAGATGATTTTGCTGATGTACGCATCCATGGGTGGTTTACAAGCCAACCCTGTGTTACAATTGGTGCTTCTGGGTCTCTTTTTGGTAATATGTTTGAGTGTCATTTGTTGTATTTTTGTGAGAGGTGGACGCTCTGCTTTACCTAGTGAGAATATACAAGAGCAAATCCAGGCTCTTAATTTAGCGATTAAGAATATGAAGGATGGAAATTGTTTTGAGTTAGCCTTTAATAGTATGCAGGACCAGATAAACAAAAATCTTACTGCTTTTGATTCAGCCTTTAGAAGCATGCAGGACCAGATACAGTTTACAATTAACAGAAATCTTATGGCTTCTGAGTCAGCTTTTATAAGTATGAGGGACCAGTTACAAGATGCCCTCCATAAATCGGATATGGCGGAGGCTCGCCTGATGGCACAGAGAAGAGATAAACCTTCCCCTCCCTCTGAGGACAATAGCATGGGGGCGGCGTTAGAAGAGGAGGATTATAATCTGTTAAATACTTTAAACCCATCTCTTCAGAATCCTCCGCATGAAAATGCCACTCTTGTAGAGACCCTTGAGGCTCCACAGCCCCCACTGCCCTCTGGGGAAGTAACTAAAATGGTGTCTCCTTCCCATACTAGGCAGGGTAACCACTTTGGGAGAAAGAGTCACCCTAAAGCAGGACAGTTCCCGCTGCGGCAAATGCCAATGTGTGGATTGAATGAACACGGGCAGCCTGCTGGGTGTTTTTGGTCACATCACCCCTTTAGTACAGCAGACCTTCTAAATTGGAGGCTCTCTGTACCATCCTACCGGCAAGACCCTAAGAGGATGGCAAACTTATTTGCCTCCATCTTCCTCTCCCATCGCCCTAACTGGGCAGATATACAGTCAATGTTGCAAACCTTATTGACTTTGGACGAGCAGAGGATGGTTTTTAGGAAAGCCAGGGAGGAGGCTGATCGTCTCCACCAACAGGATGTAGAGTCCCCAGAA
>PVIJ01020568.1:0-20638 GCA_004024925.1 Scalopus aquaticus | reverse complement strand
GATACCACCTCACACCTGTGAGGATGGCACACATTAAAAATACAGGCAACAACAAATGCTGGAAAGGATGTGGAGAAAAAGGAACTCTTCTACACTGCTGGTGGGAATGTGAACTGGTCCAACCACTATGAAAGGCTGTATGGCGATTCCTCAGACTGCTAAACATGGAGCTTCCATACGACCCAGCAATCCCACTTTTAGGAATTTACCCAAAGGATACAAAAACACTAATCCGAAAGGATACATGCACCCGTATGTTCATTGCGGCACTGTTCACAATAGCAAAGGTATGGAAGCAACCCAGATGTCCAAAAATAGATGACTGGATCAAGAAGATGTGGTGCATATGCACAATGGAATACTATTCAGCATGGAAAGAAGATAAACACATGATATTAGAAGATTACTTTTCTATTCCAGGGCAAAGTCCTATACTTTCATGCTGCAATGGATCCAGCAGATTATGCAGTTGGTCTTGTACTGAACACTCTTCAGTATTAGGGATTTATTACTAAATAGGACAGTGCTCCTAATATTATTAATAAAGTAAAATGTTCAAACCTACTCAAGAACCAATTGCAATGAACATTCGTGTGCTTAACTTTTAAGTTTTAAAGCATTAAATTTTAAATCCTTTATACTATGGACAAAAAGCCATATTTACAAAGAACAATCTACATTTATAATCAACTAGTTAGAAAATTATCAATTAATATCACCTTAATATTACTTGTGAGAAATTTTTAATTGAAGGTTAAGAACTTGGTCCTGATATGGCCACCTAAGACCAAAATCTATTTCAGAACGATTAAAGATATAAATGTTTAAATAACACTGCAATGGTACTATGAAAACACCCAAGTGACCTAAGAACATATACCCACACAAACCTTATACATGAATGTTCATAGCAGCATTATCTGTAATAGTCCAAAAGGCAGAATGTCCATCAACTTCTGAATGGATGAACAAAATGTGGACTATCCAGACCAGAGAACATTATTCCACCATGAAAAGTAATGCACTGATAGATGCCAAAACATGAATGGATCTTGAAAACATACTAAGTGAAAGAAGTCACATACAAAAGGGTATATATTATAAAATTCCATTTATATGAAATGTCCAGAATAGGAAAATCTGGAGACAGAAAGTAGGTTAGCAGCTATTCAGGGACTGGGGGGAGGGGGAGGAGAGGGAAGGGAGGAGTGAGGAAATAGTAAAGCATGAGTGACCGCTTAACAGTTAAGAGGATATCCTTCTGGGTGATGAAAATGCTTTGGACCCAGAGAGCAGTGATGGCTGCATAGCATTGTAAATGTCCTAAAAATCAGTTAATTATATTCTTTAAATTGTATCATATGAATTGTATCTCAACAAAGCTGATACCAAATTTACATATACATAAATAAGAAATAAATACCAAGGAAAACTTAAAGGAAAAGGCCAGGGGAACGGTTTACTAAAAGGTAACAACATAAGCTGATTTAGCTATATACATATCAGATAAATTAGACCTTAAGGCAAAAAGCATATTGATGGAATAAGATCTTTCATAATAATAAAAAATCATTAGGAAGATAAAACAATATCAAATCTATAGGAATCTAATAATATAGCTTCAGAACATAAAAGTAAAAGTCAAAGAACTATGACAATTTGAATAATTCATCATGATACCGGTAGAGTTTAATACACCTCTCAGAACCTCGTACCGACAAAAGATTTAGAACACTGTTGAAGATTTGGATAAGCTTAATCTAAAGGATCTTGCATTTCCCAAATGGAAAAAAATGGCCATCTAAAAATTATCTCAATCTCATCTTTCCAAAGTCCTCCACCAGCTGTCTTTCCCATCTTAGTTAATAGAAGGATTCATGTTTCCAGTAGTTCAGGTCCAAACCCTTGGTTTCATTTTGGCTCTTTCCCAGATGCCTCACTTCCAGCCCATCAGGTTGGCTCTCTCTTCAAATGCAATCAGAATCCAGCCACTTCTCACAACCTCCAGTGCTGGCCCGGCCCCCACCACTGTTGCCTGGGTTGCTGCAGCAGCATCTTAATGTGTCTCCATGCTTATGCCCTTGTCCCTGACAATCCATCCTTGACAAAGCAGCTAGACTGATGCTTATAAAATGCTCAGTCAGATGGTATGGCTCTAAGACCCCAGTGATTCAGGGGTTCTTAACCTCTTTAATGACAAAGACCCCTTTCAGAATAATGTATTTAAATACATAAGATAAAATAGGAAGGATTACAATATATTAACTCACTAAATATAATGCTGCTGTGGTCTGGTAATTTCCAAAATTTTGTTATGTAGACATGTATAAACCTTAAGAAATAGTTCTAGGTGTCTATGAATCTGTAATGAGATAGGAAATTCCTTTTGTTTTCAATTAATAGAAAGCTACAGGTATTACAGATACTATTGTGGTTTGTTGTCCACTTTTACAGTGGAAGGAACTGGACACTTTTGGTTAAAGCTTAATGAAATAAAAATGCAATTTCCCCCAATTTCTGCTTATGGACCAAGGTTAAAAAGTCCACCTATGATTTGAAACTCCAAGTAAAATCCTAGGTCGTAGAGTGGCTGAGAGCTCCTCTGGGACCAGAGCCTCCTCCCCCAAGTCCTTTCTGGGATGGCTCCACACTCTGAGTTACCTTCTAATAGTCCGCTTCTTGCTTTCTCTGCCTCCCCCTAATTCCCATCAACAGGATTCCCTCATCGGGATTCTTACTCAGAATTCTGCCTCCCCTCACTTCAAATATATAAGCCTGTTCCCTCACCTCATCATCAAGCTCAAACTTCACCAGGCCTTCCCTAGGCCTCGACCCCGTATTAAAAATCTGGAAGCCCTGACATTCCCATCTCTATTTCCTGTTCTGTTTTTCTCCATAGCACTTCCTATATTCTATTTATTTAATTCAGTGGTTGTCTCTTTCTATGACAATAAATCTTCACAAGGATAAGTACTATGGCCTATTTGCTCACTGCTGCATCCCCATGGCTAGTGAAGTGCCTGTCATGTAAGAGGTGCTTGATAAATGTGTAAATGAATTAATTACACAGCTTGCACGTAGATATCCAGAGAGTTTCCTTCATGCATCTATATATGACAAATGCTACAATGGAGTTATTAGGAGTACGGTGGGGTCCGGGAGAGTGAGTGAGCACGTAACTTCTTTTGCCTGTTTCTACTGTACTGTTTTGCTTTCTGGGATGAGAACTTCTTTGTTCTAACAAGGTTGGCAGCTCAGACCACACATGGCCTTTTCCTAGTCTACGGTAGTGCCCAGTAAATGTTCAGTAGGATATGGGTCTGTTTTATTGCAAAGTATTACAAAAACACAAACATCATTTCACCATTTTGCTTGTGGAAATCTACGGTTGATTAGGGGACTAAACCATATTGTATCACATTGTAAAGCTCATATCTCTGCTATTTATATTTGCCAAAAAAGACTTCACAATTTTCATTTGTTTCTAAACTTTAAGGGGAAACAATGGGCAGTAGCAATGTGTGCCCCTACTCTAAAGCTCAGCTGTCCAGTACAGGAGCTGTGAGCCACACATGGTTACTGAACACTTGATAAGAGGCTCTGAATTCTGAAGCCCTAGTGCAAAAAAAAAAAAGGATATAAAATATCACATTAATACTTTTTTAGATTGATTACATGATGAAACAATGCTATTTTATCTATATGGGGCTAACAAATATTACAATTAATTCCACCTCCTTTTTAATCTTTTAATTAATGGGGGCAATTAGAAAATTTTAAATTACATTTGTGGCTCACTCTGTATTTCTGCTCGATGTTGCCTGGTTTTTTTGGGAGAGTTACTTTTAGTTGCTTTTTGGCCAGCTCAAAAAGCAGAATGTAGCTTTCTCATAGGTGACCTTTTCTAGAGATTCTGAGGCAAGTGATCAGTGTGTACATGGCTGCTTACACACTGGACGTGAGAAACAGCAGCCTGTTTGTTTTCCTTTAACTGGAATGAAATGATGGAGACCTGTGTCCAGCTAGACGGAAATACAAAAGTGGCAACAGGTGAGTGTCCTAATTGCTTTTATACCTCAACTGACAGGAACATCTAGAAAATAGTAAAAAATGAACATGCATAAGAAATAGATTCTCAACTAAAATGTATTATTTAAAAATCAACTATTTTTTAAAAAGATTTATTTATTTATGCATAAAATGCTGGGGTATAAGCCGGAGGTGTGGGGTAGTGAGAGGGTTCACCAGAGACAGAGTGGGGAACAGAACAGGCAGATGGACGGAAATACACTGCTGAGGGGAGCAGCGGGTGAGGCAGGAGAGGTCTGCTGCGCAATGTGGGAATCTCCTCCCCCACCCCAGGCGTGGAACTCGTGTCGCCGCTGCCGACAGTTCCAACAGCGCAGCACTTAACCGCAGCGCCACCAGGGAGGCCCTAAAAATCAACTATTAAAGTGACTTTACTAAGATTGGTTCACTTAGCCAGTCACAAATGTTTATTTGTGATCAGGTGTTTTAGGTATTGGGGATTCATCAGGGAACAAGATAGTTTACAATTCCTGTCATCACAACTGGCCTTTTATTGACTACAGAATCATATTTGAGAATTAATTCTGAAGGTGTTTCATCACTTAAATTTTTAAATGATATGTATTATGTTAGAAATGAACTGGGGGTTATGAGACTTAGGTTTTAGCTAGAGAAATTTCCTTGAAAAAGTAAATGATATCAAAACAATGTTGTAAGAATGCCTAGTATTTTATTCTCAACACATGTGGTTCTTAAAAAGAAATCTCCTTAAAATATATATGGATAGAGCCTCCCTGGTGGCACAAGGGGTTAAGTCTCAGCACTATGAAGCTATCAGCAGCCACTGCAGCACAAGTTCAGTCCCTGGCCAGGGAGCTAACCCAGATGGCGCAGAAGACCTCTCCCATCTCGCCCGCTGATCCCCTCAGCAGTGTATTTCAGTAGATCTGCCGGTTCAGCTCCCCACTCTGTCTCTGGTGAATCCTCTCATTCCCGCCCCCCTCCCCATACCTCTGGCCTCCACACCAGCTCTTGTATGCATAAATAAATAAATCATTACAATATATATATGGATAATATATACACATGCACACACAAAACAGAAATGGTATTTACTGGCAAATCATCAAGCTGTTATCTTTATTTCTTGCCATATTTTCAGATAAACCAAAAAGATTAATATTCCTCGAAGGTCTATAAAATGACACCAACACCTCCCATGGAATGAACTGGTAGCGTGCTAAGTGAATATCCAAAAGAGCAAACTTCATTTTGATGTTTACATATCAGAATTGGTCTGGTAGGACTGCAGAAGATGGTGGACTCACTGGATATATCTAAACGGCGCCACTTTTATTGTTCTACAGTTTTCAAATAAGAAATTTATAATCTTTATTTTTATGTATAACCACTATGTCTGGCCCCTTTCTTCTGTCCCATAGCATATAGCCAAGAAGAAGAACACCCCCACCTCCCTCTACCTGTTCTCTGTGTTACCCTGCCTGACCTTATTGGGTGTGCATGTTTACTCGGTAACCAGGATGAGTTAGCTCTTCTTATTTCAAGGGCTCAGGCAAGGTTCTAAAGTCACATTGAATCAGAGAGGGAGATTAGCTATAGTTTTTCCTTATTGTTGCACATGGCTTGCTGTACATGAGAAAGCAGTCTCCAGAAATCACCCGGTGTAGGGTTCTTTTGTTTCCTAACCCTTCCCATTGTCTTTTCCTCCCCAGGTCACCTCTCTGTCTTACAATTTCTATCTCTGATTTACTTGAATGCCCAAACCTCTGATTCTGAAGGAATTACCATGTCTCCAGGAAGTACTAATGCCCATTGATCACTTCTTGGGTCTTAAATGTTTGGCAGCCTTGTTCACCCACTTCACAATAAGTTTTTCATCTTTTTCCCTTTTTGGTGGACTCTGGCCTCAAAGATCAGAATTTATAGTATTTAATCAGACTGTATGCATTATAAAATAGAAAATTATACATAAAGGTACAAGGAAAATGATTTAATAGTTAATTTTTCAACCACAAATTGAATGAAATGTTTTAGACATAATGTATGTGTTAAGTGACTCAGTCTTGCAGATAGAGGTCAATATTTTGATGCCAGTAAATGAAAATAAAATGACTGGGGAAAAGAAAAGCAATTTGAGCATCTCTGAATCCCAAGAGTGATATAGGTAATAGAAACATGACACAACTCTACAGTTATAGTTATTTCAATTTAAACTGAAACCCAGCATAAAACAAACCAATAACCAGAAAATAAAGTTTTATACTGAATCGTATTCAGGAAGGCTGATAAAAAGCACCAGAAGGACAGATATCACTAAAACACCTCAATGATGACATAGGCCTGAAGTAGGTATAATGGTGACGTGCTAGAAAAAACAACAATCAGGCATGAGTGACTCACCCACAGAAAAGCAAATAAAACAAAAACATTGCAGGGTGAAATCATTTAAAGGACAGCTACCTCAGGGCACTTTTATTTACTGAGCAAAGTTGGCAATTGATGGTATGATTTAACTTAGTAGTAAATATTTATTCATAGGAAATAATTTCCAATTCAATAAATATTAGTTGGATAAATAAGTTTGAAACATATTCCCTCAAATTAAAAAGTGGCAGATTTCAGAAAAGCATAGTTTATAAGGGCAGGAAGATGGAATGAGTGATCAATTCACCCAAATGTGTCCTCCACTCATAAATTAAAAGAGGAAGGAAAAGCCAGTGGGGAGGTTAAGATTTGGCAAGCAGGAGAAAAAAGGAAAAGAATCATACTATATTCTAAACTCATATTTAAGTTTGGAAACATCCTACAGGTTACTACATGAAGTAAAAAATGTTTTAAAGAATTGAGTTTATACACATTTTAAGTGAAAGTTAACAAAAGTATTAGAAATGTTCTCAAAAACCAGCAGTCATAAATGAAACAAGAGGGAATCTAGCATGGACTTTGTTGACAGAAGAGGCAAACATCACTAAAAATTGAATGAATGATTTGCTGCCCTGCTCACCAGCATGGACAGAGGGCAGATGACAGACACAAATATAATTTCCCAAGGGAAGGAGAACAAGATTGGGCGAGAGACCAGAACATGAGGTCATGAAATTTAAAGTAACCAAACTTAAGAGCAAGAATACATCCCAAATGTCAAGAGAAGTGAAGCAAAAAATGGAAGAGTATGATATATTTTAAAACTATGGTGTAGAAAGAGTAGGTATGGAGGGGCCTGTGTTCTTGCTGTGCTCACATGGTTCATTTCTTTACTTCCTTGCCCAAGAGGCCTTCCCTTTGCACACACAAGCCCCCGGCATTTATCACCTCATCACTTAAAGATTACACTTTTTTTCGTTAATTTATGTCCTCCTCTAAATGGAATGCAGGTTCCCATCAAGGAAAGAATTTTTTGTCTATTTAGGTCACTTTTGAGAAAGAGAGAGTGCCTTTAGCCAATCATCTCTGCTCTATAGCTTGGAATGCAGCAGCCATTTTGCCAATGTGATAGAAGTCAACTTCAGGATGGGGCTCACACTACTGAGGAAAGCAGAGGGGGGAAAGGAATGAATCTAATACCCTGGAAGACTCAAGTCCTAAAGCCCTATCTCCTACAATGCCTTATGGTTGAAGCCATTTCGATTTGAGTTTTCTTTTATTTACAACTGAAAACATTTTCACTGACAATCTAAATTTAAAAATTTTAAAAGGTGACTTTAGAAAAACATAAGTTAAGGTGAAGATACATGAAAAGAAAGGAACTAGAAACAGATAAGAGAAATTAAAGCATTATTTGGCATACGTAGATAAAATCCATTAAGACTCGTCTAGTTCACCTATTCCTTTAAAATATAGCCCAGGTGTCTGTTTGTGTAAGACAAAAGGGCCTTAATACTTCAACAGAACCAAAATTTACCAAATAACAAAAGGTTTAAAGGTTTAAAGTAATTGTGGCTTATGAGGTTCTAGAAAATCTGTATTTGGAGAAAGGTAGAATCACAATTCTTTTCTACCTAATGATATATTTGTAATAAGAAGAAGCACTTCCAGCACTTCTCAAAGTTTACTGTGCACAAAAATCAGTTGGAATACTAGTTAACAACACAGATTCCTGGGCAAATGTAGATTCAAAAAGCTTGGGTCAGAGCCTGAGATTTGGCGTGAAAGCAAATGTTTGATTGATGCTGAAGCTGCTAATCAATGGAGACACTTGAGTAGAACCAACAGCTGATGAAATACAAACCTTTCCTTG
This sequence comes from Scalopus aquaticus, assembly GCA_004024925.1. Lineage (NCBI taxonomy): Eukaryota > Metazoa > Chordata > Mammalia > Eulipotyphla > Talpidae > Scalopus > Scalopus aquaticus. The sequence continues at coordinate 12,351 of PVIJ01020568.1, read as the reverse complement.
AGTACAGACATAGTAACCCTGAGAAGAGAAGCTATAGGCCAGAAAGGAGCAAAATGCATGGTCCATCATGATCTGGTACAGCTGCCAGTCACCTCAAATGGAGTTGTCAGTAACCCCTGGATGGTCTTCAGTGACATCAAGGACAACTAAACCCTTGACTTGTAGGATGTGTGAGTTTCACATTTGCAAGGAGTGTGTGTTCAGAATTTCACCACACAGGGGAGTCTGGCAAGATGGTGGCAGAGTGAAGATGTCAGTCTTACCCCTTTTAGATACTCACAACAAAACTGCTATAAAACAAAGCCAAAAAGATTCTGACAGAAAAACCAAAAATCACAGTACACAAAAGGAGCATCATTTCTAAAGGGGTAGAAAAAAAAAATCACATGAACTTTGTTTAGAGTGATAATTGGGCAGTACAACCCACTAGAGGCCGCTGTGCTATGACTTGGGCACTTACCAACCTCGGGTCCCTAAGATCCAGCTCTGCACTGGATAAGGGGGTGCATGAGCAGGAACCCAGGACAGAAAGAGAGCTGTTAGAGAGCTACAGTAGTGTGGGCACAGAGTGAGGACTACTGACATGAGACTGAAGCTTTTAACACAGAAAAACTGTGGCATGAATAGGGTTAGAACACCTGGACTTTCCTACAAAAAGATAACCACTTGAAGTCCAAGCTGAGATATCCTAAACAGCTGCTACCCCCACAAATAAATGCTTGAACAAACTAGAGCTCGGGTTCCTACTAACAGCAGGAGCTGACACTCAGGAACAGATACTGTACTGAGGAGGAAAAGAGAACAAACCCTAGCCTGTGACCCATATCAACCTGTAATCCACAGCTACAACTAGTGCTTAAAAATAACCTAGATACAAATAGACACTGAGACAAAGAAGTTGGCCTGGAGGCGAACACTGTGGATCCCCACCACACATCTCTGGCACTCACAGCACAATAGAAGTACAAAGTCCTCATACAAAGTCCTCATACATAAGAGCACTAGGGCAGTGGGCACCAAAGGACTACCTTCATATAGATAGATAGATAGATAGATAGATAGATAGATAGATAGAGATAGATAGATAGATAGATACACACACATACACCAAGTACCTGATTCTCCAACAGGTGCAAAGACAACAGTTGAAAATCTATACTTATTAAAGCCCATAAAAAATTGAAAATGAGGAGACAGAAAAACACATCACAAATATCAGAGCAAAAAAATCATAAAAGACGCTCCAACTCAGCGAGTTGTGGAGCATGACAGAAGGGGAATTCAGGGCAACAGTCTTGCCAATGCTAATGGAACTCAAAAAAATACTAGAGGATATAAAGCAAAAGAACAAAGGAAAATATGGGAGCAGTTACAATTAGAAGTAATGGAGCTAAGAAACACTATGGCTGACTTAAGCAATACAATTGAGGGTCTCAAGAGCAGATAAACAGAAGCAGTGGAGAAAATAAATGAGCTTGCAAACATGATGTTGGAGAACACAAGACTAGAAAAACGCTGAGAAAAAATAATTTAAAAAATGAGAACAGTGTAAGAGCCCTCAGGGACAACTTAAAGAGAAATAATATCTGATTATGGGGGTCCCAGAAGGAGAAGAGAAAGAGAATGGCATAGACAAATTATTTAAAGAAATGATCACTGAAAACCATCTCAACCTGGGAAATGAACTAGAAATTGTGATCTTCATAATACCAAAATTTGAAAGCAGTCGTGATGCCCTTCAGTAGGTGAATGGATTAACCATGGTACATCTAGACAATGAAATATTATTCATCTCTAAAAAAATATGAACTATCAAGTCATGAACTAGAAATTGTGATCCAAGAGATCCAAAGAGTTCCAAACAAAATAATACTAGACATCTACCAAGACACATAATAATAACATTGTTCAGAATCAATGATAAGGACAGAATACTGAAAATATCAAGAGATTAACGGATAGCCATAAGGGAACACCGATTAGACTGCAGGCTGACTTTTCGGCAGAAACATGACAGACATGAGGAACTTGAAAGAGATATTTAAGGACTTAAAGAAACAGACTTCCAGCCCAAAATTATTTACCCAGGTTATACAATCAAGGGTAACAATCAAGATAGAAGGAAGAGTAAGGAGGTTCAATGAAAAGCAAAAAATAAAAAAGAATTTATCAACACCAATCTACACATGAGAGACAAGCACTGAAAGTCTCATAGTTTAAAAAAAATTAGATTTCATTTTCAATACAAGTAATACATGTTCATAATAAAAAACAGAGGCTGTGAGAGAAAATAAGATGAATTAAGTAATTAAGCCACTGAGAATGAGGCCACAACTACAGCCAGATCCATGACCCACCCCTAGATCCTGTGTCTTCTGCATGCTTTCCATCTGCAGTGTGCATTCATTCATAAAGAGAATCTCAACTCACCAATGCACTCTACTTAAGAACGCAGCGTGTAAAGTATTTTGATAAAATTTGTGCTTGAATAATGATAAAATTTAAAACCTTGGTATATATAAAATTAACTACATTTTCTATTATATAAGTATTTTATTTTTTTAAAGAATCAAATAGGTGAACAGTACAACTTAAAATGAGCAAAAGATGATGGGCATCTGATGAACAGACACCTCATCAAAAAAGACACACAGATGGCAAATAAGCATATGAAAAGATGATCAACACTGCAGGTCATTAGGGAATTGCAAATTAAAATGAGATACTGCTACACATGTATTAGAATGGCAAAATTTAAAACAACGAAAACACCAAATGCTGATGACAATGTGAAACAAAAAAAATTCTCTTCCATTGCTGGTGGGGATGTGAAGTGGTAAAGTCACTTTGGAAGACAGTTTTGGCAGTGTTTTTTTTACAAAACTAAACACCACACATTCCAAAATTGTGCTCTTCGGTATTAACCCAAATGAGTTAAAAACTGCAGTAACAAAACTATTAGCAGGAAACTATAAATCAGAGATACTCTTTGTATTTTCTTCATAATACCAAAATTTGAAAGCAGTCGTGATGCCCGTCAGTAGGTGAATGGATTAACCATGGTACATCTAGACAATGAAATATTATTCATCTCTAAAAAAATATGAACTATCAAGTCATGAAAAGATATTTAGGAATGCAAGAACTTTAAAATACATATAACAAACAATCAAAAAGGTCATCCAAAAAGACTCTATACTATTTGATTCCAACTATAAGACCTGCTGGAAAAGGCAAAACAATGGAGATAGTAAAAAGACCACTGGTTGCCTGGTTGGAGGGAAGTAGAGAGGAATTACTAGGTAGAGTCCAGAGGATTTTTAGAAAATTACTCTGTGGGATACTATAATGGTAGATACATGTATGTCATTATATATTTATCAAAACCTAAGGAATGTACCACAGAAGCAGTGAAACTTAATGTAAACTACAGACTTTGGTTGATAAAAATGAGTCAATGTAGGTTCCCTGATGGTAAAATATCCTGATTCTGGTGTGGGATGTTAACTGTGAAAGTCTGTGAGGAGTGGGGGGTGGGAAAGGGGTATGTAGGAACCTTCTGCACTTTTTGCTTGATTTTGATGAGAACTAAAAAATAAAGTTTTTTAAACAGAACCAGTAGACATAAAGCAAAACTTGGTATTCATATACCCCAATCTCTGGGTCCTACTACCCAGAGGCATAAGGTTAATAAAATTCTCTGTGCCTTTCTAGAACTTCTAAACACATGCAAGATAAAAACTACATGTTATGGTCCCATAGTGTCCTCTGCCCCCTTCTACCTTTTTATAACGGCATCAACTAAGTTCTGGTTGAGAACACCCCTGACTTCCTAGCAACATATCTCCCAGTCTCTCTTGCAACTAGGTGGGGCCACAACCAACCTCCTGACCACAGAATACAAACAGAAGTCCTGTGAGTTCCATAAAAGGCTTCTCCTTTATTTCTCTGTGGGCTGAAATGTGGTTATGATGCTCTGAGCTGGCAGTGGATTTAGAAGTTTTGAGTGCCATGGACCTCTTTGACAGTCTGGTAATGCTAGGGACCCTCTCCCAGACTAATGTCTTTAAATATCTAAAATAAAACAAATTAGGAGCTTCTCTAGTGGCACAAGGGATTAAGCCTCAGCACTATGAGGCTGTTGGCAGCCAATACAGCACTAGTTCGATCCCCAACCAAGGAGCTGACCCACATGGCACAGCAGACTTCTCGGGTCTCACCTGCTGCTCTCCTAGCAGTGTATTTCAGTCAATCTACCTGTTCTGCTCCCTATTCCGTCTCTGGTGAATCCTCTCACTGTCCTCACACCTCTGGTATGCATAAATAAATATTTTTAAAACATAAAATAAAATGAAACAAATTATATTGAAATATAGGTATCAAAATGTCAAAAAATGTGTGTGATATGATAATATCTGTGCCTCCACATTAATGCATTAAGTAGCAAATTCTGGTTGAGAATAAGATAACTACTAAAATTTCAAATTAGGATAAATTAGGATACAGATATTTTGAGATGGCCACAACCACCATACTGTGAAATATATGAAATATGAAATGGAAGTATTCATGATTTCTACTGATTACAAAGTCATGATTTTTGCTAAATATGTGAGACATACTGCCTTCAATCACAATGGAAGGACACACTAAATTTCAATTAAAGTTTAGTAAAATGGTCATTTTTCTTCCCATCAAAAATTCATAAACCCTCCTGACTCTCTGTAGACATTAGGTAAATACCCTCACTCTATAGGATAGAAGAATTACAAGGGAAGAAACCTAGGTCCTCAAACAACCTGCTCATGTCTACAGTGTGACAGAGGAAGAACTGTGTTTTAGGGTCTCTCTGTTACAACAGCTTAGCCCAAGTGTTAACTGATACATGTCTATACTTTTCTAAAAATCAAATGGACTTACAGTCTAGAGAATCAATATGTGAGTAATGAGTTGTCTCTGGAATTTAAATGCTTTAGTTTTAATTCTAGTCTGCCACTTCCTGCTGTGTGTACTTTGGACTAGTAACAGCCTCTCTGAGTTTCTGTTTTCAAAGCTGTAAAATGAATATAATAATAATGGTATCTCACTAAAAGGTCACTGTGGGTATTGACACATAGAAAGTGATTTCTTAATCACTACAGAGCTTGGAATAACATAAATTCTCCATAAATGTAAGCTAGCATTATTACTATTACTGTTATTGTTTGGATCCTTATTTTTTCTCACCAGCCTACAAATCATTTCATACAGGATAAATAGATCCATCTTTGATTTTCAAAATCTGCACGGAAACGTACTGAATGTTATGCCAAAATTCATTTATCAGCCTCCAATTATAAAGTGATTATTTAGAATGTTTCTCAAAATTTCACATAAAAAGCTAATATACCAACTAGAGAGAAAGCTCTTTGACACTATTTCACCAATCTCTTTCTCATTTTGCAGCAACTTTACTAAGGTCCAATATATATATAATAAAATGTACACATTTTAAGTAAACAGTTTGGTGAGCTTCATAACATTTTGTTAGAATAAGACTACGTATATAAGACAGTATGAAAAAATTGAACTGTAGAAAATACAAGGTATTCATATTATGAGATATACTGTTCACTATTGATGGAAATAATCCTGTACTGAAACAATGCTGTAAGGCACACCTCAATTGCTCTTTTTTCAGGCAATGCCCTGACATTGCACCTGACATTTCAGGTAATGCCCTGACATTGCCTGACATGCTCTGACAATGCACCCTTTCCCGTCCAACACTTTGAGCTTTGGGAACAGACCTAACTGATACCAACTAGAGGTCTTTGGCAGAATGAGACGGGGTCAAGTACAAGTGGACCCAATCTGAGCCAATGAGATGCAAATTGACCTTTGTGTTGGGGCTTCTATAAGAAGCATACCCACTATTCTTTCCCTGTTGGACTTGGAATAAGACACACCAGCAGTGGATGCAAGCCACCTTTGCCCAAGGCCCACCTCTCCCAAAGATCTTGGGCAAAGCCCTTCTCTTCACTCTCTTTTGTGGGAACAATCTCTTTCATAGGGTATTGCCCCACAATCCTTTTTGTGTAAGTGTTGGTACTTGTATATCCTACAATTAGGAAATGAGTTCTACAGTCTGGAACAAGAGGGGTTCAGGTGGAGAACCATAGCATCCACTATAACTGCAAGTCTCCTTTTAGTTTATTTTAATTCATATGTGTTTTCATTCCTTAGAAATGTAGGTCATACTTGAATGTTTTATATACTGATGTGTTTTTTAGCCTAACATTACAGTCTGAGAATTTTCCAATTTTATTAGTTTTTAAATGAATGTAAACTCACTTATAGATTCTTTAATATAGGTACTATAAAGTATTTAAACATTCTCTACTGCTAGAGAGAACTCCTTAACATTCTCTACTCCTTAACATTCTGATCAAATTGTCCTTGAAATTGAAATTTCACAACAATTTACATTCTTACTTACATTTCATTAGAACTGAATGCTTCTCTATTTTAATTCTTGCCGATTGACTAAAAATGGTCTCATTTTTTGCTTTATTTACCCTAACTACCAATAAATTGGAATATTTTAAAATATCTATTTTTTTCTTTTCTTCATGTACAGTCAAGCCATTTTCTTGGTTAGTTCTTCCAGATAGCAAATGTTCTTATTGGATTATTAAAGTACTTTATATGTTAAATATATCAACCACGAGTCTGCCAATTTGCTAAAAATATTCTCCTGTTTGTAGCATTTTAATTAAATTAGGATACTTCAAAAATTTTATATAGTAAAATAAATCTTAGGTTTTATTTTCTTCCACATTCTTAAAAGACCTTCCCCATCCTGTTAGATGATAAAAATCAATTTCCATTCATACTCCTTGTCTACAACTCAATGTTCTTCCTCTAACTGGGTAAATCTCACACTGATACACAATTTTACTTTTGGGGGAGCATTTATAAGCTTTGAAAGGACAGGGACCACGTCTATATGTTGTTCAGCATTGTATTCCCAGAACCTAGAACTGAATTTAGCATGGTAGATATACTTTCTAATCTTTTATGTTTTCAAATTTTATGTTAACTCTTCCATCACCTGGGAATCTATTTTACTATAGAATATAAAGTTTCCATCTTTATTTTGTCCCACTATTTACAGAATAGCCCTTTCCTTCTCTACCTTTGGGGCACAAACTTTATCACATAAGTATGTCTGCAATGTGATATAACTTTACACAAGATACACATACTAAACTCTTACTATAGTGGTATCTTTGGTGGAACTCGAATGTTACATTATTCTACCTACTGAGTTTGTCAACATAGGGTTGTCTTGATTATTGTGGAGTTACATTATGTTTTAATATTTGAACATACAGGTAACTTCTCACTATGACTCCCTAAATGTATTGGTTAAAACAACTTGATCAAGCTCTCCATCAAGAAAACAATTTTTTAAATAAATAATTTACTTAAAATAGTAAAGAATTCCTTGTTTCTCCCTCCCCCTTTAAATTACAGGGACTGTCTTTGGTTAAATTTGTGTCTGCTTACTTAAGCAATCCAGCCCGGTGGAAGACATACAGATCATGCTCAAGGGTGCAGTTGTTGAAGGGCACCAGCTTCACGAAGTTCTGGATGAGGACAAACTCAGGTGTCAGATGGGGCAGAGAAATGATGCAGAAGTCTTTCTCCTAACATGATTGAATATTGGTTATAGGTTAAGAGGATATAGGTTGAGAGAATAAAAAATTATAACCTGCAGTTAAACACTAAATAAACTGGAGAAAAATGTGCAAAGCAGAGGCTATTCAAGTTAAATCGTCTGTAATTTGAAAAATAATCAGATACAAGTCAAAGGGATAAGCAACTGCAAGAATATGGAGAAAATATCTGCAAGTCTGACTGAAACCCAAGTAAATTAATATTATCAACAATCATAAGCCATTTGGCATTGCTATTTTGTGGAAGCAGATTTTTAAACTAAAGACATCGGTACTTGTAAATTCATTTGTATCTAGGAGTAAATGAGGCGGCATGGCGTCATAGCAAAGACCCTCCTGGGCTTCCTGAGAGATGCTACACCAGCCAGGATCCACTCCTCTGTGAAACGAGAGGCTAATGCTCTAGGTCTGTATATTTTGTCATCACGTGATCCCATGTGGATGGATAGGTCCAAGGATGTGTTTAACCTGGGCAGTGGGTTTAGGTAGAAGACATAGGAGTTTCTGGCTGTCCATGACAGTGGAAGTAGTTACATCTGGTCACTGAACATTCTGAATGTGACCAATATGACTGAGAAACTGAATGTTCAATTTTATTTCATTGCAATTAATTTAAAATTAAAAATTGATATCCAGTTCATTTATTGGAAAAGTTTTATGTATGTTCAGTAGAACTTATTTATGTGCACCTACATACTCAATTGTAAATTATATGAACTCAAAATGCACATCAAGTATTTCTGATGAACATATAGTGCCTGTGTTGAGATGTGATGTAATTGTGAGAGACACACTGGGTATCAAAAACTGGAGAGAAGAATGTAAAATATCTCATTAATAATTTCTCATATTGACTGCATGTTGAAATGATTGTAATTCAGACACTGAGTTAAGTAAAATGTTTTATTAAAATAGATTTCACCTTCCTGTTTTTGGTCTTTTTTAATGTGGCTGCTAGCAACTTCAGAGTTATTTATACAGCTCCATAGGACATCTATGGGACAGCGCTGCCCTGGCCCGGCTATGCTCCACACAGTCCACTTGACCCTATGCCAGGCGCCTGCAGAAGCAGCCTGCTCTTCCCAGAGCTAATTTGTCCCTGAGGGATCTTGCCTCCCTCTGAACCCAGTGAAGGCATTACTTGTGCTAATCAAAAACCCTGGGGACATTTGTGCAACCCAAAGGAGTGAATCATTGTTTGACCTTCCTTCTTTTTAGCAAAATAACATAGATCCTTTTGGGGAACTTTAAAGTCAAGTTGTTGAAATAATCCAGCTGAAAATAAGGATTGGGTGCCAAGCCTCAGCAGTCCTCCTCTGGGAAAAGACTCTAATGAGCGCTTCAATTTGGATTTGCAGGATTAAGGATGAAGTAATGAAGGTATTTTGTTCCTGTCTCCTATATCCTGAGATAAAATAGAATTAACAAGAAACATGTCTTCTACCTTTTTTAAGCCAGCATTTCTTTTGTAATGCTGAAAATCTGCCTTTCCATGACTTCAAAATAGGAATAAATTAAATTTAGTGAAATTACTTCGGGGCATCTTTGCAGAAACAGCCTTTGTAAAGCCTACCTTCAGGGTAATCCTACTTTGCTTTATAAACTTTGAAATGCCTTAAAATAAAATTTAAAAATTATGATGGAGAATATTATTGCAAGGCTTTATTATATTCAAAAAATGAGGAAATACAACCTGTGATCACTTTCAGGTAACATAATTAAACCACATTTTTTTTTTTTTGCCTCAGTATAAAGAGTATCAAGGAAAAATAAAATGATAGACACTTTGTAATTAGTCAACTGAAGAAGTATAGTTGTTGACTTAATTGATGAAGCTATGGAAAAAAATCTTTATAAAAAACCACTATCTTCCTCAATTGCCTTCCTTCTCCACTTTTTTCTCTTTAATAAAGTTATGAGGTTGGTTAGAACCTTGATCCCTTGACAACAATAAAACAAAATATGAAAGAACAGGGCCAGATTGCCCTGAAAGGAGTAGATCTTTTGCACCTGGATGTCTGCATTGCCCCATTCATCAAAAGCGTAACAGTGGACTGAGCCCAACTCGGGTCAGGCAATGCCAAACAGAAATTAACCACAAGTTCCTGTAGCAGAGTGATGTCCATAGAAAGGGGAGGTTCTAGGTCCCCTGCCACAACCAAGGGAGGGTAGAGCTGAGCAGGGAAGGGAAGCTAGAGGAGACAGGGAGAAGGAGGCAGATTGTGAAGATCTGGAGGAGGCACATGGAGCAGAGACATGTAAAGAAGCCACACTGACTTCTCAGCCTTGAACTTATACCAGGGAATTGGGGGACATGGAAGGAGACACTTGAGAGAGACATAAAAGTGGGTGAGAGACCTGTGGCGAGGTTGGCAATCTCCATCTTTACCTAGACTTGTATTTTGATTTTTGCTCCCATTGGCATATACTGGCCTGCCCTCTTCTGCACTTTTCCTGTGGATTCCCTAGCAGAAGTTGTCTTAGACTTGTGGCAAGATTTTGGGCCTCAGCAGTCCTGCTTTGGGCTAGTCATCTTTGGTTGGGCATTTACCTACGAGAGAATGGGCAACTTGGGATGCTTCATGGGGAAACTTTTTAAACTATATTGTTTTTCTTCTCTCTACTGCTAATTGTACTCTCTAATTGTACTCTCTCTACTAATTGTATTAAAGTTCCTTTTATTGAAGGTCTTATGCACAAGAGTATGTTTTGTCTTTATGGGGTAGATGATAGAACCCATTTAAAGCATGTAGATTTGGGGGTCCTGGGATGCCCCTCACCCTGCCCTGTAACATACCCACTTTCTTATCCCAGAGAAGCAATATGATGGCTTCAGGATTCTTTGAGCCAATACAAGCAGAAAGTCATACAACTGTCTCATTCACTTTAGTGTAACACCTAGCATTTTCATTCAGGCATTTCATTTCAATGCCTGACATTACCACCAGAATTCTATTAATAGATTTGATTCCAATAAAACACTGGTAAAGCTCTCTCTAAAAGAAAGGATGTATTGAAAGAAAGCTCTTTAAAAGAGGCATGGCTGAAGAATTACTGAAAAGAATAATATTTTATTTCAAGATAAGCCATTTGAACTTATTTTCAGAACACAGAGCAGTTCAAACCTCAACATTCAAAGCATTTTAATTTTTTGGAAAATGACTGTCATTTTACTCTTCTGTAACTTTCAGAGCTAATAAAACCAATTACATTACTCAAAATTCAACAAGTACTTACAGGAAAAAGACTGAAAACAAAATTCATGAAGTCCAGCGACCTGTAAACAAGATAATGAGCATTTTCATTAGGCTGGAAGCAAATGCAGCATTGATGTATATTTAAAGAGATTTATGGGTCTCTCCCTTAGGCAATGATTAGCTAACCAACGATCAGAATGTGTGTCTAACTGAACATTATTCAGTTGCAGAAGTCATAACCTTCATACATCAGGAATAAAATATTTTCTAGATCTGAAGGTACTTTCTAGCAATCAACATGTTTTGCACACTCAAAAAGGAAGTTAGTCACTCTATGATATGATCTCTTTTTTGGGAGAAGATCTATGGGAGTCTTGGATACATTTTAGGCTAATCTGACCAGCAAACCACAATGGGTCATTGAATTTGTATTTGAAAATTTAAGGATGACATAGTAAGTGCAATCATATTTGAGTGCACATGGGGAAAATAAATAGAAACAACAAATCTAGACCTTTTAGATGTGTACATTATAATTAGAATAAAAAGATGTCCCTTTCAACTCCCAATATTTCTAAAGGAATGAAAAATAAAAGGAAAAAAGAAGACATGATTCTAAGGAAAGCTGGGGAGACTGGGATTATGTTTAAATACATCCTCTAAGAAGGAAATGTCTGGCAGTGTTCTTGTTAATCTGAAAGATATTCCAGAAATTTCTGTAACAGTGTTATATCCATAGAAAAGGGAAAGTTCCAGGTTCCCTGCCCCACCAAAGGAAGTATGGAGCTGAGCAGTGAGAAGACAGAAAAGAATAAGACAACACAGGGAGAAGGCACATGAAGCAGAGAGACATGTGAAGTCGAGCTTGCTTCTTAGCCTTGGACTTATACTAGGGACTTGAGGGATATGGAAGGATACTTGAAAGAGGTGAAAGTGAGAGACCCGTGGGGAGGCTGACAATGGCAGCCTTTATCTTGACTTGTATATTGAGGTAGGTTCCTTCTATTTCCATTTTGTTTAGAGTTTTTATCACAAATGAGTGCTGAATCTTATCAACTGCTTTCTCTGCATTTATTATCACATGATTTTTAGATTTACTTTTGCTGATATAATGTATTGTATTGATTGATTTTTGAGTATTAAACTGCCCTTGCATCACTGGGATAGAGCACATGTGTACAATCCTTGTGATGTATTTGTTAGTATTTTGTTGAAGATTTTTACCTCAATGCTCATGAGGGATATTGGTCTATAGTTTTCTTGTACTATCTTGATTTGGTATTAAGGTGATATCATAGTAAAGTTTAAACCCTCTTCTTGCGTTTTAGAAATAATTTAAGGAAAGCGGGAGTAGTTTTTAAAAGTTCAAAAAATTTTGTTTGCAAAGCTGTTTGGACCTTGGTTTTTGTTTCTGGGGAAACTATTTTTTTGCT